>JZKD02S2357723.1:0-22395 GCA_000966675.3 Picea glauca | reverse complement strand
GAGTTGCAAGAATAGTTAAAGAAATCCCATTTTGTCATAACACAATTGCAGCATGAGAACATGGAAATAAAGAAAAATTCCTTGGAACATGCCTCCAAGAAAGATATATCAGTGATAGGTGAAACATAGATGCATGTAACTTCAACAGGATCCAAAACAAAAGGTAAAGGGAAAGTAGTGGATCAAAGTTCATAGGTGAAAGAAATACCTAATCCTAGCGTTCCTTTCACAAGATCCTTAGCCAGAAAGTTGCAGTCTCCAGAAGAAACTCCAACAAAGGATCAGCCAGCATAAGCAGGAAAGAAGAAGACTACCCATGGTGAGGATCAACATACTTTCACTAGACTGAGAAGACAGTTTATTGAATCACAAGATATGATAATCCAGTTGAGGGAGGAGAATAGAAAAGCAAAGATGAAATTTGTAGAACTCCTATATGTTTGTGAGAAGAAACCCGCCACTATGTAAACAATTCAAGAACATATATTAGCAAAATATGACTTTGAGGAAAGAAAACAGAGCACTCAAGCAAAGCTTCCAACAATTGGAGACATACAAGAAGGAGAACGACAAGCTTGATTTTATTTCTTAAGAATCATAGATATAAGCCCTTAGATGCACTCAGTTTTGCCTTTTTTTTGTCTTTTTGATGATAGAACATTTTTTCCCATACATATTTTGGAATGCTTGTTTAAAGTCATAAGTTGTAAATGTAAAATTTACAGTTGCATAGCAGACATGCTATGCAACTTGTTGATGGGTCTTAAACCCCTTAACTCAACAGTAGGAACCAAACCCGCCACCAAGGCCCAATTAGACTCTGCAGCATTTGTGATTGGAATGTTTCTCCAGATCTCACGATCCAACCAATTTAGTCGATGGGCTTTGTGTTTTATTGTGGAGAAATCTCCTTCAGTTGGGATTTTCTCTTTTGGTATTTTCTCTTTAGTTAGGATAAATGTGAGAAAAATCCGGTATAAACCAACTTGGCCACACAACAATAAGGAATTCTAAAGACTGGGAAAGGCCGACCTCAGGATAACCCTCACTCCAGCATGGATACAACGATCTCTTACCATAGGCCTAGTAATAATACTTTAACCGTGTGAGCACTCGATCGCTAGCTGATATTTTAACCTAAACTATCCAAGAAAACAAGATGTGAGCTAATTTAACTACTGCAGAAGAGGTTGAGCTTGGGATAACTCACTGCTCAAACATGCAAATGATAATCCTATACCACAGGCCTAGTAATAATATGTTAACCATGTGAGCATCCAATTACTATTTGAGATACTAATTAGAAGAAAACATTTATATGATAAGATCAATAGCAAGAAAAATAATTCATCTACCATAAACCTTCATCATACATCCACACAACGATTCATGATTTCCATCATTAGAGAAAAGAACAACAAAATAATTGCACCAGATAACTTGACAATATATTCACTAGCTCTTACTTGTTACATCTGCTCATGAACTGAATAGGAAATAGTTCTTCTCCGGGCTCAATTACACATTCATATGATGAAAACAACTTCATCTCTTGTCCAGAAGGACTTATTCATTCATAGCAGCTACAAAATAATTCTTAACAACTAGAAAGAAAAGAGTTCTTGCAAAAAGCATCGACCATTGGACCATCCGTCGATGTTCCTATTTATAATATAAAGTATTAATAGTAATTAACGCCAAAATACAATTTGAGTTAATCAAAAATCACCATGTGGCATCATTATCTGATAGTCTTTCAATTGTCCACCTGAGTTGTTTCTTGAAAAGGGTGTATTCTTTCATAATCAGACCATCTGATAAAGAGTTCTTCACAAGTATGGGACCTCATGAATCTGTGATGTTCCATTGGGGCCGCAAATATCCATCTGATGTTCGTTGCATGCGCTCAGTATTTTATCAAGGTGGAATTCAACTGTTGCAACATAGTTTTAGCTCTGATCGGGTGTTCTGTGAATTATCGCACCTGTCCTGGCCTCGCATCAGTTACCTTTGTGCACTCTTTGGCCCATAGGAAGTCTTGTTCGGCATACATCTTGAGCACATTTCTTATGTCGATAAATTCATTGGGGTTGTCAAACTCAGGGAGATTCATATCTTTCATTACTTTATTAATTTTATCCCAATGCTTCTAGCACTTGGCATATGTTCTTGGATCTCTCGATGTGGATCCCAGGACATCTTAGTCCAGTGTTCTGTGGATCTCTTTTTTCGGTCAAGGCTATTTTTGTTTAACAGTCAAATGCCATGTTGTTCCTTTTCTCGACCCTGTTGGACGGCTTCAATGTATTCGAGCCTTTATACCGCTTGTTGCACTCTATCATGCCATCGTTCCATCTCCTGGCATGCTGCGAGAGCCATGAGAGTGTCCTCCTGGAATTCAATTATATTTTTAGTTAATAGAGTTCTTTCTTTCTTGTACTTGTTGTAAACTCCTGAAAACTCACTCTTCAAATATGTCGCAGTCTGTGTGGCGCCTTTATAATACTCAACAATATGGCACATCTATTTCAGTTCCTTCAGAGTATCCACTAGTTCTCTTTCATCCCTCCTAGCCCTATCCTGGGCAGCATCAGAGAGGGATCTTCCCACACCTATTATTTCAGACGTGTGAGCATTTGCTGTGTTGATCAAGCTTTCCTCTATGGTAACCAAAATAGAATGGTCCACAATAATATTTCTCTTCTTAGCATTCCTTTGCAAGATGGCCTTCCTATTTTGAACATAGGAGATCGTATAGATGTCTTCCACTTCGTCTATAGGCTTTGGTATCTTTTGGTTGCCCCATGTAAGCGTGTTTCCTAGGCTACCGGTGCTATATATTTGTTCAAGATTAGACTCTTGAACCTCCTTGTTTTGTTCCGAAGGCTCGACCTCTTCCTTATGTTTATTGGGAACCTCAGTATCAAGTGGAATGGATGTGTCAGGAAAGAGCTCAATACTTGCCTATATTCTAGCCGTGGCATCGTTGATGTCCTTCTGTGGGGATCTTTCTGTTGACATGTCTAATTCTGACTTGTCCTTGGGACTACCTGCTTGGGTCTCCGGTGCATCGGGCATTTCTGTATCTAAGCCACTTTCAACTCCTTTTTCTTCTTCTACATGCACATAGGTTTTCTGATATGCCTCTATACTCTCATCATCACTATATATATCTATGAACTTGGACAGAGGGTTAGGCGCACTAGTTTCAACCAACACCCGGCCCAACTTCAATTGAGCCGTTGCTCCTGCCGGTGAATCGGTTGGCGGTAGTGCGGATTGAGGGTCATATGACCTGTTGATGTTACTGGGGTCTATGAGATGGAATTCGCCTACCCCTGTCATGCTCTCTTCCGGATTACTATTCGGAACGCTTGATAAGAGGGTCAAATCCATTGTTTGTTGAGCATGTTGGAGCAATAGTGTCCCTCTTTCCCTTGCACATGGAGTTCTGAGAAAATTCAAGTTCTGTACAAGGGTTTCTTGGGGAGCTTCCATCGTTTCAGTCGATTCAAATGCTACCCTTTCTTCCCTAGTCCTAAGAATTTCTTCTTCTCTTTGATCTCTTTCATCCAAGGACGTCACTTTCTCTTCCCAACTCATGGCCTTGAACTTGGTTATTCTGGGGTAAGCTATTATTTCCACCACCTCATCCCAATATTGAGCATTTTCAGTGAAGATTTCATCCTCAAACTGGTCGTGGGCATAAGGCCAATAGGACTATACTTGTGATGCATGTTTCGAGACAAGATCCTTGGGATCGTGCTTGCGAAAACATCCTGTCTAGAACTGAAATTCCAATTGAATTAATCCCTCTTGTTTGGCCTGTGCAGTGTCTTTAACCTGGTAGAATCCGATATGAAACACATAGGGTAAGAATGCATGTTTCTTATCCTTCACCAGTGTGGCATTGTAACCCTGAAAGATAGTTTGGTAACATATTTTCCCTAGTACCAGTCAATTGGGGACATATATAGGTAGAAAATGTGGTTCTCGTGTGACGCCAAAAACCCTAATGTAGGTTTCATGCTCGTTCAGGTACTGGTGAACGACTTTCTATATAACCTTTTTGGACGCATCAGACAGCCTTAGGAACTCTTTCTTGAATAGTAAGAAATGAATAGGTGCAATAAATTGGTCACAAATGAGAGAGTAGGATCTTTTATACCTGTTCTCCCACAAGATGCTAAAATAGACATGGACTGGGAGCTCGAAAGCGTGCCATCTCAGGTTCATTCCTATGAAGACATTTCTTGCATAGATGACGCCCAATAGATAAGATGCCATGTAGAAGACAGGATTTTCTCCTTCCTTCGGCTGCTAAGCCTGTAGAATGCAGGTGATAAGCTATTTGGAGATGATCGCGCCCCAATTGAAGCTTTCTCCATAGACGGTGATAGTATAAGCCAAAGGCATCCATGCCTCTAAAAACCTAGAGAAATATTTTTCTTCGTGCAACCGACAAATGAGACCCATTAGATAGATATAAGGTTGTCTGAGGTTGGTCATTGGGTACCAACCAGAGTTTTGGTTAGTGATTTTTTTGTCTTCTCTCCTCCAGGACGCCATGATTTTGCTGGTGTCCTACTTCTGATAAAAGTTCACAACAAAATCCTTGTTCAAACATTCATCTGGCTCCCTGAGCTTGTAATACCTTTGGACTTCTACTGGGAGGAAAACCCCGATGATTTGACCATTATCATCATTAATTACACACTTTTCTGCATCGTTGTGATCAATAAGCCATTTCAAAAGTTCGATGAAAGGGAATACCAGAGTCTTGCTCGCCACCATGTGTAGGTAAGCCTTGTGGATGTTGACGAAAACCTCATCATCCAGCTTCCTCATGTGAGGATCCCTGTGCGGGGCATATTTAGGAAATTCTTCATGCTTGATTTCCTTGAACAGATCTTCCCATCGCGGGAATTTTGTCTTGGTCCCAATGTTCGCCTCTGTGTCCCCAAAGGACGGCGGCTAAGGAAAGGATTCTTTGGTGATCATATTGATGATGTGCACTGGCTAGGAAGTGAATTCCAATTTTCTTGCAACGGCTGGGGAGGAGCCTTCTCCTGCTTCTAATTCTTGCAGCTTTGGGATTCTAGGAGATTTCCTGGTGGTGGGTTTTTTTGGAGGCATCGTTCCTGCAACCGAAGATGCTCAATTAGGGCCAACACATAGAATAATATTAGATCTTAATTTATATGTGAAATGAAATCAAAACCAAACGGGTACATACCTGGATGATTCCTAAACTCTATTTCTTAATACTCACTATACCTTGGAAGCCTTCTATGGGCCGTTCATCTCCCTCCTCTGAATGTTTTGGATCTCTTTGCATGCAGAATTCTCTGGCTCATAATAATTCATGGTAATATAATGAGAGAGAACTTACCAGTCGCATCAAGTTGTTAATACAAGTAATGGGATGAAATTTAAACTACTTACTGCCAATTCCCTGTAATCAATTTTACGTAGGTTGACGGCGAAGGCGCAGAGGGAGATGCATTGTATCTATAGGTTAAAATGGTCACTGGGCTCTGCGCAGGAACTAGAGACTGATGCACGATCTTGGAATTAATCAATCAATTAAATGCATTATATCTAGCATATCTTTAGAGCTAAAACATCCCATCGTGTCATTTTCTGAAAGGGGAAGTTGTGGATCAGCGCCAAGCTACGGGATTATTCATTGATACTCTTTACAAAAGAAAAACCTGCCGATGCCAAAAAAAAATAACGGGATCGGCCATCTGCAATTCCTCCCTTTCTCCGCAAACGGCTATTTCCTTTCACATTTCGTCGATGTTGAATGAATTCAATCATCGACAACTTTCATGTGAAATTCTTATCATGAAAGAACAAATCCCCGTTTATCGATGCCGATGAAAACCGATGATCGATGTCCTTAGTTTTCTAGGACAATTTTCTTTCACCTCTAATTCTTTCGGGTGCCGAAATTTGGACGCGTCAGGTGAAACGACTTAGTGGTTGATTCTTTTGTCAAATGTTACTCCCTTTAAGTTGTGATGGTTTCGACATGTTTAGGGAAACTTTTAAAGAATCAAGGAGAAATTGTAGAAAACAAAGATAAGCGGAAACAACATTGTTCTAAAACAAACAATAAGTGGTACCCAAAAAGTAGAGTTTGGCAGAGACTTTTTAGGGTGTGTTGAGAGCTCAACAAATGGTGATTCACTGGGTGAACGCGGAATCTTTGTTCTTCCTTCAATAACCTTAACTCATGTCCTCCATTTTTTTTTTATCTTTATTTATTATTATTATTATGTATGTATATATATATATATATATATATATATATTATATTTTTATTTTATTATTATTACTATTATTGGAAATATTGTTTTAGGGCCTGAACATTTACTCGGAGGGCATCAGGTTCTCCCCTCAAGTTCTTCCATTGATAAGTACCTTCCCCTATCTTTTCAGCAACCTAGAAAGGTCCAAGCCACAAGTTCTAAAACTTAGAATGCTTCCCTTTTGGTTCATTTTCTCTGTCCCATTTTAGTACCAAGTCTCCTACCTCAAAACTCTTTTCTTTGGCCTTATGCTTATCAAACCATCGTTTCACTATATGTTGGTGAGCTAGGAATTTTGACTTAACCTTCTCTCTCTCTTCTTCTAGCATGAGTAGATTATTGATTCTTTGTTGCATGGTCGATGAGGGTTCCTCGTTGGAATCTTGGGCCAATTGAAGAGATGGCAGATAAAGCCCATTTGGGAGGATAGCTTTTTTCCCGTAGACCAAAAAGTATGGGGAGTTTCCTATGGCTTCTTTGGGTGTGACCCTATCCGCCCATAGGGCATTATGAAGTTGATAATGCCAATTTATTTGGTTATTTGTAACTGTCTTCTTTAATGTCTTTACCAGATTTTTTTTAGTCAACTCCGCCAGACCGTTTTCCTGAGGGTAATAATTTGCAGAGTACTTGATTATGATTCCTTTGTCTAGAGCAAATTTTGTCAATAGTGTAGAGGAGAAGTAAGTTGCATTATCAAATACCAGAACAGAGGGGAGACCAAACCTTGTGATTAGTTGTTATTCTATGAATTGGATCACTACCTTCTCGTTTACATGAGTCAGAGGGATGGCCTCCATCCACTTTGTGAAATAGTCAGTGGTAGTAAGAATGTACTTGTGCAGTTTAGAAGAGTTGGGCATAATTTCTCCTATGATATCTAATCCCCACTGCTCAAAGGGCCTCGAAACAATCACAGGCTGAAGAGGAACTGTTTCCCTTCTCTCCTTTCCAGTGCTTATTTGACAAGTCTTACAGTTTCTAGTGTAAGTATGTGCATCTTCGAACAAGGTGGGCCAGTAGTAGTTAGCTCTTAGAATCTTATGAGCGGTGGTATTTCCAGCAAAATTTCCTCCGGCAGGGCCATCATGAAGTTCCTTCAGCATCTTATCGACGTCTTCACGTTCGAGGCACCTCAACAAAACCCCATCATAGTTGATCCAAAAAATCACCAAATTTATGAGACGATATTGTGCATACTTTAACCTGAGGGCTCTTCTCTCTCTTGTGTTGAGGATTTCAGGACAAGTTCTGTGATGTAGTATTAAGCCAATTACGTTTACCAAGAATCTCGTCCTGGGAGAATGTATGCTACTTGTCCACACCATAGAGATATTTAATTATCCCATCTAGAGTCTTCATTTACTTGATCTCGGGCTTCGGCTGCGAGCTTGCATAGACCTTTTCCTTTTACCAACTTGGCAATTTTTATGTCTAGATCAAATTCTTAGACTATTATCATCCAGTTCCCTCTTCTTTCTCCCATTTCTTGTTGGGTGAATAGAGATCGGACTGCAGGGTGTGGCACAATCACCTTAGTGTGGTTCTTGAGGATGTAGGACCTAAAATGATTTATTGCCTTATGGACTGTGTAGGCCTGCTTGTATATGGTAGGATACTTGAGCTCAGCTCCTTGAAGGTTAGTTCTCATAAATGATATTGGGTCTTTTTCTTTGTCATCGTCCTTCTGAGTTAAAACCGCAACCAGCGACTGGTCGAAAACGAAGGTATATAAATTAAAGCCTTTATTGAAATCGGGACTTCACAACACTAGAGCCCGGGATATGGCAACTTTGATTTTGTTGAAAGCATTTTTCTGTTCCTCATCCCACTTAAATTCAACATCTTTGTGAATCATATTTTGTAAGGGTTTGATCATTTCGGCGAAGTCAAGAGTGAACTTCCTCACAAAATTGATTTGCTCGAAGAAAGACTACATGACTTTCTTGTTATGAGGTAACGGAAGCTGTGCTATGGCCTTAATCCTTTCGGGGTCTATGCGAATCCTTTCTTGAGATATAATATGACCCAATAGCTTCCCTTCTTCAACCCCAAAGATAGTTTTCTTAGGATTTAACGATATACCGTACTTTCTGTATCTTTCAAAAATATGAGTTAAGTGTTGGATGTGCTCCCTCATATCCTTCGAATACACCATCACGTAATCTAAATATACTACTACAAACTTGTTTATAAGCCCTCAGAATGACTTGTCCATGGATATATGGAAGGTTTCTCTTACATTAATTAAGTCGAAAGGCATGCGTTTATAAACGAAGTTTCCCCACTTGGTTTGGAAGGTGGTTTTCAATCGGTCTTCCTCTGAAACCAACACTTGATTGTATCCTGAGAAACCATCGAGTAGAGAAAAAATCTCTAAGCCTGACATGTTCTGCAGGAGGTGTTCCATCGGCAGGATGGTATAATTGTCCTTCTCAGAAGATTTATTGAGGTTTCGAAAGTCTACGCACAATCGGATTTCTCCCGTTTTTTTCCTCACCGGAACGAGATTTGCTACCCAGGCAAAATGCCTAACCCGGAAAATTATCTTCGCATCCAGCAGTTTCCTTAATTCCTGGTACATGAGACGTTCTAAAGAAGGGTGATATTTACTGAGATTCTATTGGAAAGGCTTGACTTCGGGTTTCAATGGTATGGTGTGATGAATAATACGAGTATCATATGTTTTCAACTCCTTATAGGACCATGAAAAAACATCTTGGTATTGTCTAAATAGCTTGAGGTAGGCATTTCTTTCTTCCTTAGATATAGTTTTGTCGAGGTTTACATTCCTTGTGTTCTTTGGGGTCCCAAGATTCACAGTCTCATGGAGGGGACAAGAGCTTCCATTCTTTGCGCTTTTAGGACCTTTGAATCGTTCCTTTAGATCAAACAGATCTTCTAGATTAGCTACCCCTTTCGGGATCGTATGGATGTTTGATCTATCCATATGTCGGTCTTCCATAGGACCCTTTTCCATTGAGTGCTCTTGGAACTCTACATCATCAATAGTGGGATCTTTGAAATTGTCCTGATTGGTCAAAAAACTTATGATCTGTTCATCTCCTTGGAAGACTTTCCAATTAGAAATATTATTAGGTACCGATGGCTTGTAGAGAAGTTCTACAGTGAATCAGGAGGCTTCATAATCTTCTAAGTTCGATAGCCTAGAAGCGACTGTGGCTAGGGAATTAGTAAGGGTATTCTTTTCCTTGGGGATTGTGGTAATGTTGAAAACTCCAAAGAGTTCTATTAACCTATGCACCTCCTACTGGTAATTCTTAAGGTGGGGCGAATTGCAATGTATCGTGTTTCTTAATTGTCTAATTATGATTTATGAGTCTTCGAAAACATTTAATTATTTGACATTAATATCTATGGATTTCTTTAACCCTTGCAACAGGGCTTCATACTCAGTAGTTTTGTTGGTGCACTCAAATTCTAGCCTACAAGACAAGAAATGTCTCCTACCCCTTAGGTTGATTAGAATACACCCTGCTCCTGATCCTTCTTGTGAATTGGATCCATCAAAATAGAGGGTCCAAATGCATGAATGACAATCATTCCTTCCTTCACCATTGTTGATGTTATGTTGTCCACCCCTTCCTTCCGCCCGACCTGGCATTGGGTTTTGACAAAAGAGAGAATCTTCTGTTGGCACCGACGATTTCTCCTGGAAAGGAAGCTCAGATTTTTGGGTAAGCGGAACATTGGATATGAGGGGAGGGAAGTTCCCGAAGTAGGAGTCGCAAGAATAATTACCCAATATGGGAAAATCCATGGAGGCTGGTTCATTAGGGGTTTCCAGATTGGTGATTGTATGTTTCAGATATCTCTCCCTATCAATTCGGATCATATTCTTGTATCCTTCCAGTGGTAGCCAAAGGTGTGCTCATTTAGTACTAAAGTATCCATTCAACTTTTCAGACCAATATTGGCTCAATAATAGCCCATATGCCTTAGGGATATCTACTACAATGATATCAATCACCTACATGAAACTAGGGTGTGTCGCTATCCTGATCATCACATCTTTGAGTTCCCCCATAACCTTGACCTAGGTTATGTCTAGTTGTATAAAATGCTTATCATTCTTGAGAGGGACAACACCTAGTTTATTACAAATGGCCAAGGGCATGACATTAGAAGACGCTCCAAAATCTACCAAACAATTGTGAATATTCCTATTGAAGATTTCGAATGTTAAAAGGAAAGGAGGCTCGAAAGGTCTCTCCTTCCTACCTTCTGAGCAGGTGTTTATCGTTGGTTTGTTTGCCAAATCTGTGGGGGGTAGATTCTTCTCTCGACCGTCTTCAGTGGCTGGGTTTTCTACCGAACTTAGAGCCTGTAGCAGAAGGTCTTTCTGCTGAGGGATTCTACATACATCCATAACTGATATATTAGCTTTTAGCTTCTTCAAATCTTCGACTACGTTATAATATATCTTAGGAGATTCCCGTGTATGGCTTCTTAGAGGTTGTTTACTAAGAGAGACATGCATTCTTGGGAGATCGGGAGTTAATTAACTTTGTGAGACATGGGTGGTATCGGTATCTTTTGGGCTGGGTTGACCCTTACTACGTGTTTGTACCACCGATATCTCTGTGGGTGGTGCTTAAGGTTTAAACAGATCATCTGAAGACGTGATTGCGTCAGGATCCCATATCATCATGGCCATATCTTGTGGTGGGTCAGCCTCTTCCTGATCGGAAATGTTAAAGGCTAAACTGTTGAGTGGCTTGATTAGAGAGACTTCACCCAGAAAAAGATTGGCCATTAAATTCATGGCATTGACCCACTGAGGACATTCTCTTTCTGAGTGGTTCTCTTGGTGGTAAGTATATAAAGAATCATATGTGACATCCCCTAAGTCAATGTTTAGGTTGGTTGGGGGAGGTTCAATTTCTTTGAAAGGATGGTTTCTTTTAAAGAAAGGCTTATAGGTTCTCTGGCCTTGGTTTCCCTCACCCGTAGTTCTTTTCATATCTATAATCTCATTTGATAGTTTCTTGACCATGCATTGCAGGTCTTCTATATCCCCATTACCCTTATCAGGAGTTGGTTCAGCCAACTTCTTGGGCAGTCTAGTCAAGAGGAGTCCTCTCCTGGGAGGGGGTTGGCTTTCTTTTCTTGTTAGATATGCCTAGCCTTCTTTACAACCTTTCATATGGAACTCTATCATCTTGGCCTCTTCGAAATTCTTCGCGAGGGTTTACTTAGCAGCTCTTTTAACGAACATGGAAATAGAGGCCAGAAGAGCATTACCATAGACCTCGATTTGCAACTCTTGAGCCAGTTTTGTCGTGGGATGAAACTTGTTTAGGATAGTCGTGAATATTTTATTGAAATATTTGACCCTTTCCTTTGGGGTCATGGTGGCTATGAACAATTCAGCCATAAGGGCTCCCATGGTAGTTTCTTTGGAAAAAAATTCTAGGAAGTCCTTTTGGAACTTAGTCGAGCTGGTTATGGATCCTACTAACAAGTTAAAATACCAAGTGGAAGCCAAGTTCTCAAACATGTCGGGGAAAAGTTTGCATACTACGTCTTCATGTTGAGCGTTCATAATCCTGATCACGAGTATGAACTTCTTGATATGATGTTCGGGCAATCCTGAGGTCTCGGGATCATACTTTGGGAGCAAATTTTTCAGGTGCCTAGGGAGATTGTGTATTTTTCCATGGACGAAAACAACATCCCCGACCAACCAAGGTTAGTCACCTTCAAGTGGAACCTCTCTCTCCTCCTCATGATCATTGTTCTCTTTCATATCTTTGGAGTTGGAGTTAGGCTCTTCCTCTTCCAAAAGATCGTTAGGTTCGGAGATGTCGTCGGCTGGCGTCTCGAGTATGAGGTCAAGAGGTTCTTGGATTTTGGTGATCACGAAGTCTATTAAGTCTTTGATGGAGTGTATGAAGACTTTGTCAGGAGTGTTGACCACTGTTTTTCCTTGTTTTTTTCTTCGAGGGAGGATGGAGGTGAATAGAAATGCTCTGATTTGTCAGGCGTAAGCTCTGGTAATACTTCTAAATTGATTCACTTCCTCGTGAGGGAGGGCATAAGGTATTTCAGGGTGAATATATCCTTCCTCAAAGTGGGGTGATTTATCCACTTCAGGAGTACTCAGTAAAGGTGGGTTGTTAGTTGGATGACTAGCTATACATGTGGGTCGTTATGAAACTATAGGTTGTTCGAAATATCATATAACTTATATATTTAGCCATTCATTCTTAGACCCTCCTTCTAGCACCAATTCTGTTTATGGATCTTAAAACCATTAACTCAACTGTAGGAACCAAACCTGCCACCGAGGCCCAATTAGACTCTGCAACATTTGTTATTGGAATGGTTCTCAAGATCTCGCAATCCGGCCAACTTAATTGATGGGATTTGTGTTTTCTTGTGGAGGCATCTCCTTCAGTCGAAATTTTCTCTTTAGTTAGGATAAATGTGAGAAAAAGCCAGTATAACTCAACTTGGCCACACAACGATAAGGAATTCTAAATCCTAGGAAAGGTCATGCTTGAGATAACCCTCACTCCAGCATGCAGACAACGATCTCTTACCACGGGCCTAGTAATAATACTTTAACCGTGTGAGAACTTGATCACTAGCTAATATTTTAACCTAAACTATCCAAGAAAACAAGATGAGAGAAAATTTAACTACTGCAGAAGAGGATGAGCTTGGGATAACCCACTGCTCAAACATGAAAACGATAATCCTATACCACATGCCTAGTAATAATACGTTAACCATGTGAGAATCCAATTACTGTTTGAGAATATTGATTAGAAGAAAAGAGTTATATGATAATATCAATAGCAAGCAAAATAATTCATCTACCATAATCCTTCATCATACATCCACACAACGATTCATCATTTCCATCATTAGAGAAAAGAACAGCAAAACAATTGCACCAGATAACTTGACAATATATTTGCTAGCTCTTACTTGTTACATCTGCTCATGAACTGAATAGGAAATAGTTATTTTCCAGACTCAATTACACATGCATATGATGAAAACAACTTTGTCTATGGTCCAAAAGGACTTCTTCATTCATAGTAGCTCCAAAATAATTCTTAACAACTAGAAAGAAAAGAGTTCTTGCAACAAACCATCGACCATTGGACCATCAGTCGATGTTCCTATTTATAATATAAAGTCTTAACAGTGATTAATGGTAAAATACAATTTGAGATAATAAAAAATTTCCACGTGGCGTCATTATCTTACAGTCTTTCAACAGTCCACCCGAGTTGTTTCTTGAAAAGGGTGGATTCTTTCATAATCGGACCATCTGATAAAGAGTTCTTCACAAGTATGGGCCCACGGGAATCTGTGTTGTTCCATTGGGGCCGCATATATCCCTTTGACGTCTACTGCATGCGCTCGGTATTTTATCAAGGTGGAATTCAACCATTGCAACATGGTTTTATCTCTGATCGGGTGTTCTGTGAATTGTCACACCTGTCCCGACCTCGCATCGGTTACCTTCACGCACTCTTCGGCCCATAGCGAGTCTTGTTCGACATACATCTTGAGAATGTTTCTTATGTCGATAAACTCGCAGGGGTTGTTGAACTTGGGGAGCTTGATAACTTTAATCACTCTATTAATTATATCCCAGTGCTTCTGGAACTTGGCATATTGTTCTTGGATCTCTCGATGTGGATCCCAGGACATCTTAGTCCAGTATTTTGCGGATCTCTTTATGCGGTCGAGGCTATTTTTGTTTAACAATCGAATGCCATGTTCTTACTTTTCTCGACCCTGTTGGAATTCCTCAATGTATTTGATACAATCTACCACTTGCTGCGCTCTTTCATGCCATCGTTCCATCTCTTTGCATGTTGCAAGAGCCATGAGAGTGTCCTCCTGAAATTCAATTATATTTTCAGTTAACATAGTTCTTTCTTTCTTGTACTCATTGTAAACTCCTAAAAACTCACTCTTCAAATATGTCGCAGTCTGTGTGGCACCTTTATAATACTCAACAATATGGTCCAGGTGTTCCAGTTCCTTTAAAGTATCTGCTAGTTCTCTTTCATCCCTCTTGGCCCTATCTTGGGCAACATCAGAGAGGGCTCTTCCCATGCCTATTATTTCATACATGCGAGAATCTGCTATGTTGATCAAGCTTTCCTCTGTGGTAACCAAAATAGAACGGTCCACAGTAATCTTTCTCTTCTTAGCAGTCCTTTGCATGATGGACATCCTCTTTTGATCATAGGAGATCGCATAGATGTCTTCCAATTCGTCTCCCAGCTCTGGTATATGTTGGTTGCCCCATGTAAGCATGTTTCCCGAGCTACCGGTGGTATATATTTGTTCAAGATCAGACTCTTGAACCTCCTTGTTTTGTTCTAAAGGCCCGGCCTCTTCCTGATGTTTATTGGGGACCTGAGTATCAAGTGGAATGGATGTGTCGAGAGCAAGCTCAATACTTTCTTGTATTCTATCTGTGCCATCGTTGACATCCTTCTGCGGGGATATTTTTGTTGACATGTCTAATTCTGACTTGTCCTTGGGACTACTTGCTCGGGTCTTCGGCACATCGGGAATTTCTGTATCTAAGCCGCTTTCGGCTCCTTTTTCTTCTTCTACATGCACATAGGTTTTATGAGATGCCTCTGGACTCTCATCATCACTGTATATATCTATGAACTCGGACAGAGGGTTAGGCACACTAGTTTTGACCGACACCCATCCCAAATTCAATTGAGTCGTCACGCCTGCTGGTGAATCGCCTGGAGGCAGTGCGGGTTGAGGGTCATATGACCTGTTGATGTTATCGGGGTCTGTGAGCACGGAGTTGCCTACCCCTGTCGGGCTCTCTTCTGGGTTATTGGTCAGAACACTTGATAAGAGGGATGGATCCATTCTTTGCTAAGCATTTTGGAGCAATAGTGTCCCTCTTTCCCTTGCACCTGGAGTTTTGAGAAAATTCCAGTTCTGTACAGGGGCTTCCTAGCGAGCTTCCATCATTTCGGCCGATTCAAATGTTACCATTTCTTCCTTAGTCCTGAGAATTTCTTCCACTCTTTGTGCTCTTTCATCCAAGGACACTGCTTTCTCTTCCCAACTCATGGCCTTGAACTTGGTTATTCCGGGGTCAGCCATTCTTGCCACCACCTCATCCCAATATTGAGAATTTTCAATGAAGATTTCATCCTCAAACCGGTCATGGGCATAAGGCCAACAGGACGATACTTGTGATGCATGTTTCGAGACTAGACCCTTGGGATCAAGATTGTGAAAACATCATGTCTGGAATTGAAATTTCAATTGACTTAATCCCTCTTGTTTGGCCTGCGCAGTGTCTTTAACCTGGTAGAAGTCTATATGAAACCCATAGGGTATGAATGCCCATTTCTTATCCTTCACCAATGTGTCATTGTAACCCTGGAAGATAGTTTGGTAACATATTTCCCCTAGTGCCAGTCGGTCAGGGAAATATATAGGTAGAAAATGTGGTGCTCATGTGACACCAAAAACCCTAATGTAGGTTTCGCACTCGTCCAGGTACCAGTGACCGACTTTCAATATAACCTTTTTGGCCACATTAGATAGCCTTGGGCACTCTTTCTTGAATAGTAAGAAATGAATAGGTGCAATAAATTGGTCGCAAATGAGAGAGTAGGATATTTTATACTTGTTCTCCAACAGGATGCTAAAATAGACATGGACCGGGAGCTCGGAAGTGTGCCAACTCAATTTCATTCCTGCGAAGACATTTCTTGCACAGATGACATCCAATAGATAAGATGCCATGTAGAAGGTAGGATTTTCTCCTTCCTTCGGCTGCTGGCCCTGTAGAATGCAGATGCTAAGTTGTTTGGAGATGATCGTGCCCATGTTGTAGCTTGTTCCAGAGATTGCGACAGTATAAGCCAAAGGAATCCATGCCTCCGAAAACCTAGAGCAATCTTTTTCTCCATGCAACCGGAAAAGGAGAGTCATTAGATAGATATAAGTTTGTCTGAGGTTGGCTATCGGGTACCATCCTGAGTTTCAGTTAGTGAATATTTTGTCTTCTCTCCACCAGGACGCCATGATTTTGCTGGTGTCGTGCTTATGATAAAAGTTCACAACAAAATCCTTGTTCAAACATTCATCTAGCTCCCTGAGCTTGTAATACCTTTGGACTTCTACTGGGAGGAAAACCTCAACGATTTGACCATTATCATCATTAATTACACACTTTTGTGCATCGCTGTGATCAATTATCCATTTCAAAATTTCGATGCAAGGGAATAACGTAGTCATTCTCGCCAACATGTGTAGGTAAACCTTATGGATGTTGACGAAAAACTCATCATCCAACTTCCTCGTGTGAGGCTCTCTATGCGGGGCATATTCAGGAAATTCTTCGTGCTTTATTTCCTTGAATAGATCTTCCCATTGCTAGAATGTTGTCATGGTCCCAATGTTCACCTCTGTGTCCCGAAAGGATGGGCACTGAGCAAAGGCTTCTTTGGTGATTGTCTTGATGATGGGCAGTGGCTTGGAAGTGAATTCCAATTTTCTTGCAATGACTGGGGAGGATCCTTCTCCTGCTTCTAATTCTAGCAGCTTTGGGATTCTAGGAGATTTCCTAGTGGTGGGTTTCTTTGGAGGCATCGTTCCTAGAACCGAAGATGCTCAATTAGGGCCAACACATAGAATAATATTAGATCTTAATTTATATGTGAAATGAAATCAAAACCAGACTGGTACATACCTGTATGCTTGCTAAACTTTGTTGCTTAATACTCACTATACCTTGGAAGCCTTCTACCGGTCGTTCATCTCTCTCCTCTGGATGTTCTGGACCTATTTGCACGCATAATGATCTGGCTCATAATAATTCGGGGTAATATAATGAGAGAAAACTTACCAGTCGCATCAAGTTGTTAATACAAGTAGTGGGACGAAATTTAAATTACTTACCGCCAATTCCCTATAATCAATTTTACGTAGGTTGACGGTGGAGGTGCGGAGGGAGATGCACTATATATATAGGTTAAAACAGTCATTGGGATCTGTGCACGAACTAGAGACTGATGCGTGATCTTGGAATTAATCAATCAATTAAATGCATCGTATCTAGCGTATCTTTAGAGATAAAACATCCCATCGTGTCATTTTATGAAAGGGGAAGTTGGGGATCGACGTCGAGCTATGAGATTCTTCATTGATACTCCTTACAAAAGAAAAACCCGCCGACGTCGAAATGTTTTTACGGGATCGGCCATCGGAGATTCCTCCCTTTCTTTGCAAACGACTATTTCCTTTCGCGTTTCGCCAATGCTGAATGAAGTCGATCATCAACAACTTTCTTGTGCAATTCTTATAATGAAATAACAACTCCCCGTTTACCGATGCTGATGAAAATTGGCGATTGGCGTCCTTAGTTTTCTACGATGGTTTTCTTTCACCTTTGATTCTTCTGGGTGCCGAAATTTGGACGCGTCAGGTGAAACGACTTAGTGGTTGATTCTTTAGTCAAATGTTACTCCCTTTAAGTTGTGACGGTTTCAACATGTTCAGGGAAACTTTTAAAGAATCAAGGAGAAATTGTAGAAAAAAAAGATAAGCGGAAACAACATTGTTCCGAAATAAACAATAAGTGGTACCCAAAAAGTAGAGTTTGGTAGAGACTTTTTAGGGTGTGTTGAGAGCTCAACACAATTGTTACAAGTTTATTTGTGAGAAGCAAAAAGGAGTTTTTCTTTCCATTTTTCAATCCAAAGTGTAATCAATGATATGATAATGGGATAATCACTAAAAATGGAACAACCTGATCAGTCTATCAGAAAGAGCCAATGAAGGCTCATTTGTTGTAGTTTGGCACATTAGGGTTTTGTAGCTTTTGAAAGAGAAAGCAATGTTTTGAGGAAGTTGAAAGGGTTCAAGGGCTTCTAATCATCTTCAGAAGGCTACAATCACTATCAAACATCATCATTTTCCAGTCAAGATAAAAATAGGTGAATAAAGTACAAAAAGAACCTCTGTTGTGCAACATCGCTCTATTTTTGTTGTAGGTTGTTCTTGCGCAACAGTCTTGCTACGCAACTATGACAGAGTGCCATAATCCCTCAAAATAGAAAAGGATCACTCAACAAATATTTTTGGATCATCTCCAATGACATCTGAAGAAAAAGAGCATCACATTGATACCTAGCATGTATTTGATTAAAGAGATTTGAATGAAATCAATTTGGTCAAAAGAGCTCCCTAGTTTTATGGAACCTAGTTGAAACTATTTATATTTTCATGTAACTTAGATATATTTTTGTGCAAACAATTTAGCTTGTATCCCTTGGTCCAAGGGCGAGCCATTTTGTATTTATTTCATGAAATTCAGTATGGAAAGGGTTGGCAAGTGTGTAAGGAAAAGACTATTAAATACATTTTGTAAACGTTATCTGATATTAATGAAATTTGTTGGATCAGAAGTCCCTGGATTTTGACTCCAGAGATACATGTGGTTATGTTGTTTCATGCATGTGATCCTACATTTTTTGTCTTCTATTTTAAATTCATCTATGAGATATGTATTCTTCTTTGTGTTAATGTGAACTATAAATATCCAAATTCATTTGTATCTGAAGCTCTATTACATGTAGCTTCAGTGATCTTTCTGTTGTAATCACCTTGGGATTCATCCTTGATAGATTCAATAAGGGGTTATTTGTTTTCTCTGTAATCTTCAATCTACAATGATATATAATTGGCCTAAAGGAGTGATTTATGTCTTGCCTCTGATCAGTCACCTTTCAATTCACCAAGTGTCCAGTAAATCTTCATTGATTTCTAACCTTTTAGTGACTCCATTGCCCAATGGAATTTCTATCCACATTGCCACCAACTTTATAAATTCAATCTTACCTTAGAGATCTAGCATTTGGACGAAATTCCAAATCAATCATTTCAGTGATTGATTTGAAGAGAGAGAGCCCTCTCTTGTTGGAAGGGCTAGCTTCTAGTGTCAAGTTGGTTTGTAGTTACCTTTGTGATTTGCTTCCTTGGCCAAAACCAATTTACAAAGTGCTAATAGATTATATAGTATACATAACTTCATTAATTTCAAATTAGTGAAATTTCTTAGTTGATTTAAATATATAGCACCAAAGTATCAAGTAATGATTGCATATGGAGGTACCATAAATTGTTTAGGGAAGTGCCATAGTATTAAACTCAATATGGGGGAGTATTTATTGTCCACAATCCCATGATTACAATCCAAATGGGTGATGTCGATGTTGCATTAGGGGTCCAATGGTTACAATTATTGGGAATGGTCACTTTGAAATTTTAGGATATTTTCATAAGATTTTCCTCGGAAGGAAAGAAAATTGAACTTAGAGGTATCGAAGGGAAACCCTCTAAAGTGATAAGATCTAATAGCATGACAAAATTACTCAAAAAGGGACACCATGGTGAAATTGCACAATTGTGCTCACTAGATGTTCAAGAATCTAGTCCATTTTCTCCACTAGATCTCTAAAAACTTATTGAAAATAATTCCAAGGTATTTGGAGATATTCCTAAGGGTCTTCCACCCACTCGATATCAAGACCATGCCATTCATGTCCAACAAAGAAGTGTACAACCTAACAATAGACCCTACATGTACCTAAATGCACAAAAGAATGAGATTGAGCATATGATTTAAGAAATTTTAGAGGTTAGCATCACTCAACCTAGACAAAGTGATTTTTGTTCACCAGTTGTTATGGTTAAAAAAACGGAGGTTCATGATGTATGTGTCCAAATCATCGACAACTCGACAAAATGACCATTAAATATAAGTTCCATGTTCTTGTTGTTGATGAATTATTAGATGAATTGCAATGAACAAATTTATTTACTAAGTTGGATCATCGTTTTAGATATATCATCAAATGAAAATGAGGCAAGAAGACGCCCTAAAAATAGCTTTTAGAACAAATGAAGGTCATTATGAGTTTTAGGTGATATCATTTTGCCTTAATAATATATCTTCAACATTTCAAAGCTTAATAAATTATATTTTCAAACCACATTGAAACTTTATTTTATAATAAAATCTAAATTATAAGAGAGAAAAACCTAAATATGTAAGAACCTTAACCCTAATATGAAATTATGATTATGATCCAGTATGAGCATACAAATGATATGAAAAAATTAAATCTTTGTTAAAACCATAACATTCTATTTTATGATTCATTATTATAAATCTTTTTTAATAGTTTTTTAAAATGAGAAATATAAAACTATTATAAATGCTATGAAAAATGAATGAAAAGACGAAAATATATATATTAAAAATTAGAAAACCAAAAAAATATCAAAATAATTTCTGAAATAACACCAACCGACCACCTAAAGAAAAGGCCAAAAAATGTATTCACAATTCCAAATCCAAAAAAATATGAAAATCACTTCTGAAATTTCTGAAATGACACCAACCAACCACGTAAATCAAATAAAATTTGTCATGTAAACTACTACTCAATAAACATGTTATTAACTAAATATCAATTTAAAATTAATAAAAAATAATAACAATTCCATTAAAAACATGAGAGATAAAAAAAAAGTGCCCTTCCGATGGTTCAAGTCCGGTAACCACGAGAATTTTTATGTGATGAAAACTTTTAATTACATTAAAAAAATGTTATGTAAACTTTTAATTACATTAAAAAAGACTACAAATTTGTATGGACAGATGTGAAAGCTCAAGTTTTAAACAATATACCACATGGAAATAATAGAAACCCTAGAAAGGAACCGACATAATATTATTGAATTGAATAGACTGAAGCAAAGGGAACAATAATTTATTACATATGACGTCATTACTATCATGTCGTCACTGTAATGTAAGGCACCACCATTATTATGAGGGCATCACTGTAATATAAGGCCGCCGTTCTACCGCAACGATAGAAGGGAACCAACATAATATTTAATACATGAGGCTCAATAATTGATTTGACGGAAGCAAACAGAACAATAATTTAGTCCGTATGACGTCTTTATTATAACGTTGTCACTGTAACATAAGGCCAACGTTCTTCCACAACGATACAAAGCTGGCCACCTTTTTCATGTCTCTTCATCATTGAGAGTGAGAAGCGTTGGTGTTCACTTGTACTGATGTCATCGTAATGTAGAAAAACATATGTATGTGTATATCTTTGTTTGAGAGTGAGACATCGGTGATGAAAATTGAATCTCTTTTGCTCTTTACAAGGGATTTGGTTCAAACCCATCTTAGAATGGTAATTTAAAAAACATAAAAAAATAAAATAAAATTTAAATCACTTGTAATTTATAAGTACAACAAATGTTATTAAAGGTTGAAAGAATTTTAATATTTTTATTAACACATCAATATTCTCACTTATAATGTTTGGTTTATCAATGAGCATTAGTTCATTACACAATATTTACCTTTGACCTCTAAAAACTAAAACCATCTCTACTCTTGTTGGCTCTTATCTATTCCATTATAAGATGTACCATTCTACAACATTAAATCCATCACATAACTCACACTTCCATAAATATCCTACCATTGTACTCATGTATGCAGTGTTTTATGTGACACTTAACGAAAGTTTCTCAAATAAGCTTAAACACCTTGTCTTTATTGTTGATGTTAGTGGTAGCATCATGCATATATTTCGGCACATTTCTATGTGTCTAGACTTGTGGAATTCATCCAAACCCTTCTACTCTTGAAGTTACTTTAGTTAAAGAAATTATTAAAGTAAATTTCTTTTATTAATTAATCATGTAATTAGTTAATTGAGTTATTTAAGAAACATGCTAAAAGTACTTATCATGCAACATGTAATCTAAATCTCAAGTGAGTATGAGAAATAATCTCAACCGTACATCACTTTTGAAATTAGAAATAGATTGTAACTCACGATTATAAAAGCAAGGCTAGGGTGAAGGAGAAAGACACTTGACAAGAGTTGTGTTGAAAGAGTCAATACAAAGAGTATTGGATCACGAAGGACTTGTTAAAATATTTGATGTGCTCATTTTATCATAGACAATATCACTATTGTCACCCAACCATAGGCATTCA
>JZKD02S2357712.1:0-11795 GCA_000966675.3 Picea glauca | reverse complement strand
AGAGAATATTTGGCATGGATGGCACTTCTTGACCGATTCGATACAATCTTTGATAAGTGTCGGCCAGAAGTAACCTACTCGTAGAATCTTTTGGGATTTTTTCAACCTAGACAAAGTATAGGCTAGGCTAGGATAGGATAGGTGAGGATAGACTAAGATAGGCTAGGCTCGGATAGGTTAGGATAGGATAGGATAGTCTAGGTGGAGTTGGCTAGGATAGGTTAGGATAGGGTAGCCTAGTCTAGGTGAAGTAGGCTAGGATAGGTTAGAGTACGATAGTCTAGGATAGGCCAGGCTACTCTAGGTAGAGTAGGCTGGGATAGATTAGGATAGGTTAGGATAGGCTAGGATAGGTTAGGATAGGCTATGATAGGTTAAGATAGTCTAGGATAGGTTAGGATAGGATAGGCTAGTCTAGGTAGAGTAGGCTAGGTTAGGTTATGCTAGGTAGAGTAGGCTAAGCTAGGATAGGCTAGGTAGTGTAGGCTAGTCTAGTTAGAGTAAGCTAGGATATAGTAAGCTAGGCTAGGTAGAGTAGGCTAGGATAGGTTAGGATAGGTTAGGATAGGCTAGGATAGGTAAGGATAGGTTAGGATAGGATAGTGTAGGTTAGGATAGGCCTCGCAAGGATAGGCAAGGCAAGGATTATCTAATATAGGCTAGGATATGTTAGGATAGGCTAGGCTAGGCTAGGTTAGGATAGGCTAGGCTAGGTTGGGCTAGGATAGGATAGGCTAGGATAGACTATGATAGGTTAGGATAGGCTAGGCTAGAGTACAATGGGATAGGTTAGGATAGGCTAGGCTAGTCTAGGTAGAGTAGGCTAGGATAGGTTAGGATAGTGTTAGCAATATTTCTTGTAGAGGGGGTTAGATTGCAAAGAAGGGGTTAAAAACCCATTTGTCCTAGGTTGTGGGCGATAATGCGCCTGTAGTAAGCAACGAGCAAGTCCGAGCGGTCCAGATTTGCATGTCCGGATCAACGGCGTGTATTGAATTCCTGACCCCCCTTGCCTTTCTACCTTTAAGCAGAGGGGGGGGTCCAGAATTGGGGGCGCACCTCTCTAATGGCTCAGATCAGCGCGCCTAGATCAACGGCGATGAATACCATTCCGGACCCCCCCCACCTTTCTACCTTTAAGCAGAGGGGGGGGGGTCCGGAATCGAGGATGCACCTTTCCGACGGCCTGGATCGACGCACCCAGATCAACGGCGCTTAAATGACCCTTCTCTTCTTAGTCGCTCGATGATTAGCCAATGTGGGGCCACTCCCCCGCCTTGTCGTCTTCCTTCCCGCCTTTCCCCTACTGCCGTGTGTCATCCATCAGCCTTTCTTCTTTGGTCCGCGTGGTCCTCCCTTCTTATCACCATCCCCTCATTACTTGCCACGTGTCCCATTTCTTCCCACGTCAGTCTCTCACCAAAGATTGAGTCCGTCGTCACTCAACTTTCCCCTTTCCACTTGTGGTCCTCTGCCATGCGCCCTCCCTTGTCATCCTTCACACACCTCGTCACTCCCATCACGCCCCCATAGTTCGGTGCCACCATTTCTGTCATGCGTCCCTTCCTCTGCGTTGGCCTTCATGCCCGTCCGTTGAGCCATTCAGTTATTCCAGGTGGCCGCATGAGAAGACTTCCACACCCTGAGGTGCTGAGTTGTCCAGATTGTCCTCAATCCCAAGAAGCAGTTATTGAAGCTGTTGGTGGTGGTTAGACATCATCTCCGTCATAATGGGGACGTCCTGCAGTAAATTAAAGGCACGTCGATTCACCGTTGTAACTGTCCAAGAGTCAAGATTACGTCTGACATAAGTTGCTCAACCTTTCAGAGGTTGACTGTCAAAAAGCCACGCAGATGCAAAGCCTTCAATGCAGTGTCTTGATTTTGCTGTTGTTGTTGTTTTGAGTATATGTAGGCATTTTTGCCATTTTTATATCTATCAATGGTAGAGCTAAGCTCCGGAGAGTAAAGTTTCAGAAAATACTCTAGTTTCCTGGTTATGCCTCTGTGTTTGAGACTTCTTGGTTTATAACAAACAGTTCTCCCTTTTCCATCTTTATTTCATCTTATGCCAAAGAATTCACAGTTGAATGATTCACGTGGATAGTTACAGTTATGTTATGATAAAGGATTTGTCGTGACATTTTTTGTATTCTCTGGTTTCCTGCGTTTGAATGCTTTCTCCTCCAGTCTGTTACACACCTGATGTCTGTGATAGACCTTTGCACTTTTCTCATGCAAGTCTTCCGTCTACTCACCACTATACTACAACCCACTATTTGAAGTTTATCAAGACCTCACTCGTCATGCATGCCTGGTCTGGTTTTCGAGTTGAGACAATACTGTTTTGAGTTTCCTCCTGCTTGATCACCCTTTCAAACAAATCGTGACATTAAACTGATGGGCGTCGGGCTCTGCTCCTGCTAGCAATCCAGGGGTGACCTCCGATAGCCAACATTTCTAGTGTCGTTGTCGGGGACGATGTTGAATAATATTCCCTCGGATTGAACAACAAAGATTAAGATGATTTTGAAGGTGCATCAGATATCAGAACTTGAAGATTGCTACTGTGCACCTGGCGGTTCCATTGTGACGACTCTGCTGGGGAGAACCTGTTCCATCAACTGTGGCTTCGAGAGGCAGACAAATGAGGTCTAATCCACACCTGCCTTTAGCTACACCAAAAGCTGACTCAGAAGCGGTGCGCAGAAAGGGAAAGAGCTCTGCGAAAGAAGTTTCCATCGTCGAAACAGGTAATGYGCCTTCCACTTCTGTGAGAACTCCATTGTCTTATTCTCARCTTCTTAGTCATCCTTCCTCTGAGGTTCCCCATTGTCTGAATTTCGGGAGTGTTCCTGCTGAGTTTTCTCCTCCTAGTCTAGTATCAGAAGGGGAGATTCTTGTCACTCCCCCCTCCCTGGAAGTTGTGCCTCAATACAGACCTCTGGTCTCAGAAGATTTCACCACCCCTCCTGTTATTACTACTGTTGTGCAGAAAGAGGCATCGGTGCATTCAACTCCCTTGGACTCCCCTCTGTTTTTCCCGTTGTCCCCTTCAAGGACCTCTTTTCATACATCTCCTGTCCACACTCCTTCTCCTCCCAGTTCTCCTCTTCCTAAAATCCCTATGGCTAGTGCTAATCCCCCTTTGAACAAAATGGATGCCATAGTCACCGCTAGATATGCTCCTTTAGTCCTACCCCATCCTATGAATCCTCTCTCTGCTGGAGACTACTTGAAGTATATGCCCAAGTTCACTGGGGAAGGGGACATAACTACTGAAGAGCACTTGGCTGCTTTTTACAGTTATGCAGATAACCTTAATATTGAGAATGAAGATTTCTGGATGAGAGTCTTCGTCCAGAGCTTGGATGGTGATGTTAGAAAATGGTTCAGGGGACTAGCTCCTGGATCTATTGCTAGAATTGAGGCTCTAGATAATGTTTTCCTGAGACAGTGGGGAGCTAGAAAGGATTACATATATTATATGACTGAATTTGGATCTTTGAAGAAGCAGGAAGGAGAGTCTATCTCTGACTTCTCCAAAAGATTCAATAAGATGTATAACAAGATTCCTGCAGAGATAAATCCTTCAGAAGCCTCTGCTCAAATTTCATATGCTAGTGCATTCGACCCTGATTTCTGCCTCGTATTAAGAGAGAGACGAGCCACCTCTTTAGCTCATATGCAGGATGCAGCTATAGAAGTGGAATCGAACATATTGGCAGCTGACAGGCTGAGAAACCAGGCCGACACAAATAGAAGAAAGGAAAAGTCGGAAGCTTCAACTTCCAGCCCATCATTGTCCCACCCTCAAGTAAATGAGCTGGCCCAAGTAATGAACTTTCTTAAWRAAGAGGTGGAGAGATTGAAGGTGGAAAGGAGGYAGATGTATAAGGGCCCTYAGAACTYYRAAAWTAAAGGAGGTTTCAGGAGACCAAACAATTTTGCTCCTCCAACCATGCACAAAGAAAAGGAAAGAGACAGAGATGACCAAAGAATTCAGGCTCCCTTCCAGAACAATTTTGTGGCTGATGAAGAAGAAATAGAAACAGATGAGCCTGAGCCTAAAATCCACTCTATAGAAGTCACTTCTCCTTTCCCCCATCTAACTCAGTCAGCATACGAGGAGTCTCTCATGAATAGTCAGCTGAATGAATTAAGCAAGGGAGACAAAGCTGGCGGTGGCCGAGGCAGGTATAACCTGAGATCCGACAAAAGGGCAGCAGCGCCTGATATTCCTGAGCCCTCCACCAGAGCAGAGAGGCTTGCTAATGAAGTAGCAGAAAATCACAGAGGTAAGAAGGCCCAACCCCTCTCTCCAATTGTCCAAAGTCATGTTCCTGAAATTAGAGAACTCCCAAAGCCTACATCTTCTTTTAATTTCGAGCATGATATTCAAAAAATCAAAATCCCTATGCCCCTCACTGAGCTAATTAAACATGATGAATTCAAAAAGTGCTTCTCTGACCTTTTGAAATCTGAAACCTCCAGCCCTTCCACAGAATTCTTAAACCTCCAAGATGAAAGGCCTACAGTAGTCCTAGGTCCCCTGGTAGAAGACAGAGATGATTCATCCCCTCCCTTTTACACCTCCCTGAACATACATGACACAGTGCTGCATAATTTCTTAATGGATTCAGGGGCCTCCCACAACCTCATGCCTAAATCTGTCATGGAAGAGCTAGGATTAGAAGTCACCAGAGCTTATCATGACCTCTATTCCTTTGACTCCAGGAGGGTAGAATTCTTGGGAGTCATTAAGGACCTGGTGGTTTCCCTGTTCCAGCTGCCCATGAAGAGTATGGTCATGGATATAGTGGTAGTTGACGTTCCCCCTAAGTTTGGCATGTTGTTGTCAAGGTCTTGGATTAAGAGACTTGGAGGGAAATTACAGATGGATCTCACATATGCCACTATTCCAGTCTTTGGGGGGGAACATAGAAGATTATACAGAGAAGCCCAGCTAGCATACATTGTCAGTGATGAAGAAAATCCCACTAATCATCCCATCTATGCCTTGGACACTAATTTAGGCTCCAGTCTACTGCAGCTCACTGAGACTCCCGGGCCCCCTTTGCAAATCAGAAAACAACCCAATCTTAATCAAGAGTTTCCCCCTCCAACCACCTCTGTTTGGAAGATGTTCTTTGATGGAGCTTCTTCTAGTATAGGTGCAGGTGTCGGGGTAGTATTCGAATCCCCCTCTCAAGAGACCATATCTCTATCATACAAATTGGAATTTGAAGTCACCAACAATGTGGTAGAGTATGAAGCTCTGGTCTTGGGATTAAGGGCTACAAAAGAAATGGGAATCAAGGAGATGGTTGTGTTCGGGGATGCAGAACTAATTGTCCAGCAGGTCAAAAATGTTTATCAGACGAAACACCCTCGTCTCAAGAATTAAAAGAACGAGGTATGGGATCTAATTGATAGTTTCTTCCTGGCTTTCAACATCTCTTTCATTCCAAGGGAAGAAAATGCTCCAGCCGAGTTTCAAGCCTTCTCATCTAGTTTGTTCGAGGCTCCTACGCCGCCCGCTGACAGATCAGAGGTGGAAATAAGATACAGGCCTGTCGTACCAGACAATGTCAAACATTGGAAGGTATTTGAAGATGATCAGGACATTGAAAAGTTCCTCCAATCCATCGATGACTTCTCTGCATTACACATAGATGAGGAACCTAACGAGGAACCTGACCACCACCCTGGGGAGTTGTTGAATAAAGTTGTTGACCATCAGATCATTCAACTGCCGGGAAACCATATACCAAGAGGTCTGATCCCATTAGAAAGATTGTTCGATGGAAATGACGTGGCAGTAAGGGGGAGAGTTTTTGGTGATGATACCAATACAGCTGAGTGCAACATAGGCACACCAGAGGAGCCCAAGTTGGTCAAGCTATCAAAGAGTCTGATCGAGGAGCAGAGGATCGGATATACTAAGTTGCTGAGGGAGTTTGTTGATGTGTTCACATGGACCTACGAAGATCTCAAGACTTATGACACATCAGTCATTGAGCACAAGATCCCACTGAAAGAGGAGGCTAGACCATTCAAGTAGAAGCTGAGACAGATAAATCCTACGCTRCTACCTGTCATGGAAAGGGAGGTGAAGAAGTTGTTGGATGCCCAAATCATTGTCCCCTTGAGATACTCTGACTGGGTGGCCAATTTGGTCCCAGTAAGAAAGAAGAGCGGAGAAATCAGACTCTGTGTCGATTTCAAGAACCTGAACATGAGTTCAAGGAAGGACAATTATCCTCTGCCCAACATGGAACATATATTGCAGAAGGTCACGGGTGCATCCAGGATATCTATGATTGATGGATTTTCTGGCTATAATCAGATATCAGTTATTCCTAAAGATAGGGAAAAGACAGCTTTCACCACTTCTTGGGGCACATTCATGTATGCCAAGATGCCCTTTGGGTTGATGAACGCAGGAGCAACGTTTCAGCGAGCCATGGACATAGCCTTCATCAGGAAAAAAGATAAGTTCGTGGTAATTTACTTAGATGACATAACAGTCTTCTCCAAGACTGATAAAGAACACCACTGCCACTTGAAGAGGGTTTTCCTGAAGTGTCGCAGGTTTGGCCTTTCCCTGAACCCCAAGAAATCATTGTTTTCTATGCAAGAAGGAAAGCTGTTAGGCCACATAGTCTCGACAGAGGGAGTTAGAATCGATCCTGACAGGGTAGAAGCAATCCAGGCCCTGTCACTTCCCAGATCTAAAAAATAAGTCCAAGCATTTTTGGGGAGAATTAATTTTCTGAGAAGGTTTGTCTCAAATTTTGCTGAATTGGTGAAACATATCACAACCATGCTCAGGAAGGGCCATGAAATAAGATGGACTGTTGAACCCAGAGAGTCTTTTGTCCGAATAAAGAAGGCATTGACTGAAGCACCTGTGCTAGTCAGTCCTAATTATTCCAAAGACTTTGTGATATTTTATTTTGCCTCCTGTGATACAGTAGCGGCAGTCCTGTTGCAGAAAAATGATCAAGGGCAAGAGCAGCCTATTGCCTTCTTTAGTAGGGCACTAAGAGATGCAGAGCTCTGGTACGAGATCATAGAAAAGTAGGCTTATGCCTTGGTAAAAGCCCTCAAAGCCTTCAGAGTTTATTTCTTGCATTCAAAGATCATTGCATATGTCCCTTCAGCTTCTGTGAAGGACATCCTTATACATCCTGACATAGACAGAAGAAGAAGTAAATGGATCGCCTAAATCCTAGAATTTGATCTGGAGATTAAGACCACCAAGCTGGTAAAGGGGCAGGGTTTAGCCACGCTGCTGGCTGAATCCAATTGTAGTGCCTTGGGAATCAATTTCATCAATGAGCAAGCTGAGTCATCCAACAAGGGTTCCCAAAGCACTGTGCCACTAGCAGAAAGCCCCTGGTACAAAGATATCTTGTAATTTTTGCAAGAGTTGAGGCCTCCTAACGGAATGTAGAAAAGCAAGGCAAGAGCTTTAAAACTTAAAGCTGTCAGGTATTGCCTCATTGACCAAACCCTGTATTGGAAATTCCCCCTGGGGGTATTACTAATATGTCTGGACCCGCAGCAGGCCCAGAGAGTTATATTTGAATTCCATAGTAGTCTCTGTGGAGGTCATCATTTTTGGAAGACCACAGCTCACAAGATCCTCCGAGCTGGGTATTACTGGCCCACCTTATTTCCTGATGTTTGCAGGGAAATACGAGCTTGCATTAAATGCCAGAAATTCTCAGGAAAGCAACAACTCAAATCCCATCCATTGAAACCTGTGGTGGTCTCAGCACCCTTTCAGCACTGGGGATTGGAATTCATCGGGGAAATTCATCCTCCCTCAAGCGGCCATCACAGATGGATTTTGACAGCAAATGACTACTTCATGAAATGGATAGAAGTTGTCCCTACCAGAAGCACTTCCCACAAAGTAATCATCAACTTTCTGGAAGATATCATAGCTAGATTTGGCTGTCCTAGCAAAATTCTCACTGACAATGCTTCCCCATTTCAGTCTGAGCCCTTGGTCAAGTTTTGTGAACAGTTTGGAATTTCACTGATTCACTCCACTCCCTACTATCCTTAGGGAAACAGACTGGTAGATTCCTCCAATAAAATCCTAATCAAGCTTATTAAGAAGCTATTGGAGGACAACAAAAGATCCTGGGACTCCAAACTCAAATTTTCTCTTTGAGCTGATCGAGTGACAACGAAGAATTCCTTGGGCCTCTCACCCTTCCAACTTGTCTACGGAATCGAGGTCATCTTCCCCACTTAGCTTGCATTATCTGTAGCCAATCTCCTCCAGGACTACGAGGGGGAACCTAACCATGTGATCAGAAGAATTCATCAAATAGTGGAAGTGCAACAGATCAGAGAACAGGTCCTGGACAAAGCTTACAATCATCAGCAGAAGATCAAGCAGGATTTTGACAGGAAAAGCAAGAAGAAAGAGTTTGAGCAGGGTGATCTAGTACTCAAATGGGATGCACCCAGGCAGGAAAAGGGAAAACATAGTAAATTTTATGCCCTCTGGTTCAGGCCTTTCAATATCCTTGAAGTATTTTCAAATAACACTTACAGGTTGCAGGATCTGGAAGGCAATGAAGTTTTCAGTGGCCTAGTCAATGGGCATTTCTTAAAGAAATGTTTTCTGTGAGCTGCAGTCGGCTCTTTTTGTTTTGTTTTGTAAAAATTGTTTTTGTTTTTTGGACTAATAAATGACTCCATAGCCCAACAACAAAGGCACCTAGTTTGCAAAAGAGTTCTTAGAGCATCACAGGGATGAATATATCCCCCATGGAGCCAAATGTTAGCGATATTTCTTGTAGAGGGGGTTAGATTGCAAAGAAGGGGTTAAAAACCCATTTGTCCTAGGTTGTGGGCGATAATGCGCCTATAGTAAGCAACGAGCAAGTCCGAGTGGTCCAGATTTGCGCGTCCGGATCAACAGCATGTATTGGATTCTGGACCCCCCTTGCCTTTGTACCTTTAAGCGAAGGGGGGGGGTCTAGAATCGGGGGTGCACCTCTCCAACGGCTCAGATCAGTGTGCCCAAATCAACGGCGATGAAGACCATTCCGGACCCCCCCAGCCTTTCTACCTTTAAGTGGAGGGGGGGGGGGTCCGAAATCGAGGATGCATCTTTCCGACGGCTTGGATCAAAGCACCCATATCAACGGTGCTTGAATGACCCTGCCCTTCTCATCCGCTCGATGATTAGCCAGCGTGGGGCCACTCCCCCACCTTTTCGTCTTCCTTCCCGTCTTTCCCCTGTTGTCGTGTGTCATCCATCCGTATTTCTTCTTTGGTTCGCATGGTCCTCCCTTCTTATCACCATCCCCTCATTACTTGCCACATGTCCCATTTCTTCCCATGTCAGTCTCTCACCAAAGATTGAGTCCGTTGTCACTCATCTTTACCCTTTCCACCTGTGGTCCTCCACCATGCACCCTCCCCTGTCGTCCTTCGCACACCTCATCACTCCCATCACGCCCCCATAGTTCAGCGCCACAATTCCTGTCATGCATCCCTTCCTCTATGTTGGCCTTCATGCCTGTCCGTTGAGCCATTCAGTTATTCCAGGTGGCTGCACGAGAAGACTTCCACACCCCGAGGTGTTGAGTTGGCTAGATTGTCCTCAATCTCAAGAAGCAGTTATTGAAGCGGTTGGTGGTGGTTAGACATCGTCTCCGTCATAATGGGGATGTCCTGCAGTAAATTAAAGGCACGTCGATTCACCGTTGTAACTGTCCAAGAGTCAAGATTACATCTGACATAAGTTGCTCAACCTTTCAGAGGTTGACTGTCAGAAATCCATGCAGACGCAAAGCCTTCAATGCAGTGTCTTGATTTTTCTGTTGTTGTTGTTTTGAGTATATGTAGGCATTTTTTCCATTTTTATATCTATCAATGGTAGAGCTAAGCTCCGGAGAGTAAAGTTTCAGCAAATACTCTAGTTTCCTGGTTATGCCTCTATGTTTGAGACTTCTTGGTTTATAACAAATAGTTCTCCCTTTTCCATATTTATTTCATCTTATGCCGAAGAATTGACAGTTGAATTATTCACGTGGATAGTTACAGTTATGTTATGATAAAGGATTTGTCATGACATTTTTTGTATTCTCTGGTTTCCTGCATTTGAATATAAAGGGACTTTGCATTTGAATGCTTTCTCCTCCAGTCTGTTACACACCTGATGTCTGTGATAGACCTTTGCACTTTTCTCATGCAAGTCTTTTGTCTACTCACCACTATACTAAAACCCACTGTTTGAAGTTTATCAAGACCTCACTCATCATGCATGCCTGGTCTGGTTTCCGAGTTGAGACGATATTGTTTTGAGTTTCCTCCCGCTTGATCACCCTTTCAAACAAATCATGACATTAAACTAATGGGCATCGGGCTCTGCTCCTGCTAGCAATCCAGGGGTGACCTCCGATAGCCAACATTTATGGCACCATTGCCAGGGACGATGTTGAATAATATTCCCTGGGATTGAACGACACAGATTAAGCTGATTCTGAAGGTGCATCAGATATCAGAACTTAAAGATTTCTACTGTGCACCTCGCGACTCCATTGTGATGACTCTGTTGGGGATAACCTGTTCCATCAACTGTGGCTTCGAGAGGCAGACACATGAGGTCTAATCCACACCTTCCTTTAGCTACACCAGAAGCTGACTCAGAAGCGGTGCACAGAAAGGGAAAGAGCTCTGCGAAAGAAGTTTCCATCGCTGAAATAGGTAATGTGCCTTCCCCTTATGTGAGAACTCCATTGTCTTATTCTCATCTTCTTAGTCGTCCTTCCTCTAAGGTTCCCCATTGTCTGAATTTCGGGAGTGTTCCTACTGAGTTTTCTCCTCCTGGTCTAGTATCAGAAGGGGAGATCCTTGTCACTCCCCCCTCTCTAGAATTTGTGCCTCAATATAGACCTTTGGTCTCAGAATATTTCACCACTCCTCTTGTTATTACTACTGTTGCACAGAAAGAGGCATCGACGCATTCAACTCCCTTGGACTCCCCTATGTTTTTCCCATCGTCCCCTTCAAGGACCTCTTTTCATACATCTCCTGTCCACACTTCTTCTCCTCCCAGTTTTCCTCTTCCTAACATCCCTATGGTTGGTGCTAATCCCCCTTTGAACATAATGGATACCATAGTCACCGCTAGATATGCTCCTTTAGTCCTACCCCATCCTAAGAATCCTCTCCCTGCTGGAGACTACTTGAAGTATATGCCCAAGTTCACTGGGGAAGGGGACATAACTGTTGAAGAGCACTTGGCTGCTTTTTACAGTTATGCAGATAACCTCAATATTGAGAATGAAGATGTCTGTATGAGAGTCTTCATCCAGAGCTTGGATGGTGAGGTTAGAAAATGGTTCAGGGGACTGGCTCCTGGATCTATTGCTGGAATTGAGGCTCTGGATAATGTTTTCCTGAGACAGTGGGGATATAGAAAGGATTACATATATTATATGACTGAATTTGGATCTCTGAAGAAGCAGGAAGTAGAGTCTGTCTCTGACTTCTCCAAAAGATTCAATAAGATGTATAACAAGATTCCTACAGAGATAAAGCCTTCAGAAGCCTCTGCTCAAATTTCATATGCTAGTGCATTCGACCCTGATTTCTACCTCGTATTAAGAGAGAGACGAGCCACCTCTTTAGCTCAGATGTAGGATGCAGATGTAGAAGTGGAATCCAACATATTGGCAGTTGACAGGCTGAGAAACCAGGCCGACACAAATAGAAGAAAGGAAAAGTCGGAAGCTTCAACTTCCAGCCCATCATTGTCC
>JZKD02S2357690.1:10833-22481 GCA_000966675.3 Picea glauca | reverse complement strand
TTATAGGATCAATTGGTGACTGGGATATTATCTGTCTCTAGTGTTGTTGTTGACAAATGATTTTTCATTCTGCAAATAATTTAAAAAAAGAAAAAAGAAAGAAAAGGAAAAAGAAAAAAGAAAGAAAAGAAGAAAGAAAAAAAAAAGAGGGCATAAAATAATTTCAATAAAAGCCCCATGCAATAATACTAACTCGGTCCATACCTTTAGAGCATGGCCAAGTTCTTTTTAAATTGATGTTGATAGGGTAGTGAATGAGTTTGGCTAGACAGTTTAATCTTAGCCAAAGTGTCTAGGATAGATTAGTGAATAAATCTGGCCAGACTGTCTAATCCTAGTCAGATAGCCCCAGGGTAGAGTAAATTCTTAACTCAATAGTCTAATTTGGGTTAATTGTCATAGGAAACTAGGATAGAAAATAGGTTAGTTGCATTGTTGCTTCATTTCAATAAAAACCAGTTTGATGATTAATGTTGCACCATGATTTGGATACCTAAAGGTTGTTCRACTAACCCCTTGGTGGTGCAGTCATGAAAAGTTTGGAGAAAACCCATGAAAAAGAATTTATCCAAAGTTTTCTAGGCGCATGTTTTGTTCACGCCCTCACTTATGCTCCTGTCATGTATCAATGGTCTAGATGATCATGCCCAGATCTACGGTGGACAAATCATTCCGGACCCCCCCGATCATTCTACCTTTAACGGAGGGGGGGGGGGGGTCCGGAGTCCCTGATAAGACCCGGGCACATCTGGACGGCCTAGGATCGAGTGCGCAAATCTACGACCAACATTGGATCCCAGCCCCCACCGTCCATTCTGCCTTTAATGGAGGGGGGGGGGTTCCGAATTGGTCGTAAACAACATGAATGGGTTTGCGGGTCTGGGGTGGGCTCGTTGATCAACGGGCCGAGGTGTTTGTTGGACCCCCCCGGCTTATCTGCTTTTTACTGGGGGGGGGGTCTGGAATGGTATTATTCCTCTGGCGGGTCCCTTTTTATATGTGGCAGCGATCTAATAGCCCCGAGTCCCATCATCTCTTGTTGTCTGACAGACCTTCGTCACCTCTGGACATCACCTTCCACTTTTCTCGAAATGGTCATGTCCCATAACTGCTGTCAGTCCTTCCCCCCATTCACTCATGGCAAGCCCCTTATTATGACTTTTACCTCCAATAGATAGCCTCCACGTCACCCATCCGTATTTCCCTCAACCACCGTCACTCGCCATATCACACTAAGTGATCCGTTGGCCATTTATTACTAGATAACCTATTCGTTATCCAGCTGACCTGTCTCCTACGCCCCCAACGAGCACCCGTTTACTCAAAACTACCCTCTTTCCCCCTTTCTCACCATTTACCACTCATCACACCAAATAGTTTTTCACACCATTTACCCCTCCATTACAATCAATTTACCTCATCCACAGTCAGTCACCCCCACTAGCGTTGTGTTTTCTTCTAGGTATTGTTGCAGAAATGGCGCCAAAATCCAAACAAGCAGAAGGAGAGGAGAATCTGTTTCTCCTGCCTCTTGTCAACTTGGATAAGATCCCATTGGTCAACAAAGATTGATTAATCGCAGATACAAAATGTGATTTTGATTTCTCACACATTCAATCATGGATTAGGGAAGTTTTTCTAGACTAGAGCGATGAAATTGGACTCTAGGAGTCCAATTTACCCCTCTACCTCTTCCCTCAGATCCACCATTTTCCTGAGTTCGCTCTCAAGTGTCAAGCCCACTACATTCCCAAACAAAGAGCCGTCATCTCCTCATCTGGAGAGATATTGTTCCTCATCATGCCCAAATCCATAGACTAGATGATGCAAATCCCCCGAGCCAACTCTGCGTCTCCCTTCAACCTGGAAATTCTCACAGAATTATACCAGAAAATGACCTTCCCCCAAAGAGCTCAAATATTCGAGCTTTTCCTTCCCCAATCCGCTCAATTCCCCTCCACAAATACTCCTTATCCATCTTCCATGTTCTCTACTAAGTGAAACCAAGTCATCTCATCCCTTTGTGCTTTGTTAGGATACTATTCTGATCAGTGGGTAGATGAACCCATTCTGGGTTTTTTATCCATCTTCTCTATCGATGAAAATCCCACCACCCAGTTTGACTTTAGTACATTCTTGGCAGAAAAAATCCACGAATAGTTCGTGAATTTTGGCATGGAAAGCATGTTCAGATACTCATCGATACTAGCATACTTGTTTGTCTTCTTCCAGGCAGATAAATTTGGCTTTTTCATGCAAAAGATGGATGGATATGATAGACCTCAGGCAGTCACAACATGGACCTCCTTGCTCAAGAAAAAATCCACTAATTTCAGCTTCAAGGAGTTCATTGACCAATTCTACCACCCTGTGGTAAGTATGCTAAGCAGAAAGCCCGAGCCTCGGATAAATGATGAAGATCAGAGGATCCTGTACCTCTCGGATAATACGAAGATGGGTGATTGGTATTTATACCAGGATTACACTAAGATCAGAGTATATGGGTGCGAGTTGGCACCGTATAAGTTGCCCAAGTATCTTCCTGTCAGGATTTTTTCTTTGGAATACATAAGGCATATTATAAATTCTGATGACATCCACTTTGTGTCATTGAAAAAAAGTAGTAGCTTAGAATTAAGGGGTAGATTGGCTCCTTCATCTGCAACAATCATGGCGTTGGGGAAGAAGAAGACAGGATGCTGAGGGAAATGAAGTTCTTTATGATCTTCCCATGGCGTTATGATCCATGTGGGATCATCTCAGAGATGAGATTTAAGAACAAGAACATCCCACATGTTCATGAAGTTAGTCCTGAAGTGGAAAAATTTGCAAATCGGACAGTGTGGGAGCCTAACACATTGGTCGAAGTAAAATAGCAGGATCCCCCAGCCATTGTATCTCAAACAACCATGCCACAATTCCCAAAGGAAAACATGCCTTGAAAAGAATTATCTCCGCCTGTCATGGAGGTATCGTCCGAAGAGTTCCAACTGCATACTAAGAGGCCTAAAATTGTTGCAGTTCCTGACCTGACCAGAGAAAAAGAAGCCCCGTCTACAACAACGACCAAGGTTTATAGGCCACCCTTCGATTTGAGCCTCCATAAGTCCATAACCTCAACAGTGACGGAGAAATCTACAGATCCTCCATTGACCACCCAGCCAGGCAAGGGGGGACCGAAGCTGAGTATCTTCGAGAAGTATGAGCTGATAAAGAAAAGGAACCAGACCCTGACCAATATTACTTGCGCCCAATTCTAGAAACAGACGTCGACTGCACAACATAGGTTGTTATCGGCATTCGACACCAAGAAGGGAAGAATGCACATGGCCTTCCTCCAAGCATAGGTACCAGAACCAAAGGTGATCACTGACTACAAGAGGGCCACCTTCGAATTCCAGATGAAGGACGTGCATCCGATCGATCAGATGGATCTGCACAAGAAGACAGGGGAAATGGTTTTCTATATGTTGGCGCATGCTTCCACTTTTGCGTCCAGATTGCAGGTGTCCTTGAACAATGTTCAAACACAACTCAAGTTGGAGAATATTTCATCCTTTGCAAAGGAAAATAGGATCAAAACTCTGGAGGATCCGGTCCTCAAAATCAGTTACGATCCTTCAAATGTGAAAGTAGTTGAGGAAATGATCAAGAAGAATAATGTTGACATAGCCTCCCTGAGGAAACAATTCAAGATCCCACCCATAGAGGATTCATAGGCGAAGGAGATAGCAGAGAAAGAAGGAGAGAAAGATGAAATGCTCAAGTTGCTCATGGAGAAGAATGTACAGCTTAAGGAAATGGAAGCTGAGATGGAGAAACTATTGAAAGAGAAAGAGAAACTGAAGCCAATGGAAGTCATTCCATTGAGTGTTATTCCAATTTCATGAGTGAGCACAGCATCAGTGAACGATGTCCCATCTGTGACTCCATTGACATCCCAGGAGAAGACAATCGACTTGGCTAAGTCCATGGAAAAGATGAACCTACAGGAAACAAAGATCAGCGGGCTAAAAAAGGAGATTGACAACTTGCAGAAGCTCAAATCTTCTTTTCAGACTAGCCTCTCCAAGGAAAAGTAGGTGATAAAGCAGCTCAAATAGGAGTTACAACAACTCAGGAAGCAAACAGTGGCAGGAAAGACTTTGGCTAAGGTTAAAGAGAGTGTATGGACAGACATGACTAAGTCCAAGAATGAGATATGGCCAATGATCCAGATCATGTTTGAGCAGCATGAATTGGTCCAGAGGAGAAAATAGGCCATTGAGAAGATCAAAGTAGAATTGGGAGACATGCCAACACAGGTAAACGATATCATCAAGTTCCTCAATTCCAAGACCAGAGAAGAGCTGGAAGAGTTGAAGATTGAAGACAGAACAAAGACCATCCTTGAGGTCAAAAGATTTTTGACTAAGAGAGGATTAATGCTTCAGCTGGAAGAAAAGGTTCAGGCCATGGACCTGGGGGTACAAAGATTCTTCAGTAAGATTGAAGCTCTCCAGAAGAAAGGTCTTCCTGGTCTGAAAGTGATCAATGATAAATTGATGAAACTCCGAGACTACAAGAAAATATTGGCCGAGGTGGCTAAGGATAGCTCAAATTTTGCAGGCATTCAAGGTAGCATCACCGGCAAGGAATTCTTAGATGCTCTTCAGTGGGACATCAACATCCAACATGAGATTCGATACATTTTCCTCACCAAGCCTACCTTCGCCAAATACACAGAAATGGATGAAGTGTATCGAAGACTTCTCAAAGTCAACGTCCCCAGTCATATCCGATGGGAGAAGCTCTGTGATCTGATCGAGTAGCATATGAGTTGTCCAAGTCCAGTAATGTTTCCAGTCAGATGAGGTCATGCAGAGCCTTCATCAACGACCCACCAAAAAATCAATGTGCAGTTACACCACATCATCAAGCAGTTCCTAGATTTATGAAATTTGTTAAGTTAGTTAGGATAAAAATAGATTTAGCACGTCCTGATCATAAATGACAGAATTGTTTGTAATTTAAGTTATAAATACTTCATCTTTCAAAGTATTGAGGGTTGTTGATTTTCACACCCTGACGCTATCAAACTGTAATTTTTTTGAAGAGATCTTCCATTAATAAAAAGGAGGCACTTTTACAGGATTCTTGTGTGTATTCACTAGTGATGTTTTCTCTCTAAGTTGAATGTTTTTCTCGCTTTGTCATCATTTTGTTTTATGAACCTAATCTTTAGAAGTAACGAAAGTTGTAGGATTTATATCGTATACCCTGTTTCTGACTTGAAATATTTTAGTGTTTTATCTTCTGGTGTTTTCAATAAAGAAATTCTTAACTTCTTCTTTGTTGAGATTATCTTTCTCATCTTTTCTGCTATTCATCATTTAAGCTACTAAAGAATCCAGTGATTATATTATCTCTCCCTATGAAAGTTTTCTCTTTGCGTTTCTGGTTTGTATTTCATATTTTATTAAAACACAAACCCCATAGCCCAATGGATGTGTAGACTGTCTCAACCAATTCGAAAAACACTTTGACAACAGAATCGACCTATTTCTTTACCTAGCCTAATATTCAAAATTTGAAACATAGCTAAATCTTATAGAGAGATCCCTCTCTGAAGTTGGAAGGGCTAGATCCCAACTTCAAAATCGGTTGGATAAAGTTACATTTTGTGGATTTCTTCTGTGTCAACCTCTTAGAAATTTACAGAGTGCTAACATAGTGGTGACTCCACTGGGGAAGAACATTTAAAATCTATAACTTCATATTTTCTTTCCCTAAAAGAAAGTATGTTCCTGAAAGATTGCAAATTTAAGAAGAAAGTAATGTTTAGAGGTGGATTAGATTTGTACATATTATTTTCAGACTCATAAAACTAAAAAATATATATATATATAAATCAAAAAGAAATCTGGCTCCCAAGAAAGCCTATACTCGATCTCATCTAGACCCAAAACCTGTGATAGTGATAGATAACTCAGAAAATTTTCTTAGGAAAAAGACCGTAGCTGAAGGCTCAGTTAGTCATATTCCTTTGCATAAGTCCTTTTCCTTATCAGGGGAACCCGTTACCTTTCAAAACTCTGACCTTGACACCTTTTCACAATGAAGCCTGTTTAGAACACGGTCTGACAGTTTTGCTGCTGGAATCATTTTCGACCCAACTATTTTACAACCACGAACCCCTGAAGTTCTGTCTCCTACTGAGAAACCACAAATCACTCCCTCCGTGCTATCCAATCCCTCCTCATCCTCATCTTCATTCGTTTCCTCACTGATTATCCAGTCTATTATCCCACCTCCTCACACATCATGGAAACTTGATATCCTCCCTTGGTGTTGGTTGTGCCTTTTCATGCCATGCCCCAGGACTATCAAACAAGACTTCCACAGTTCGATGCCACGGGACCTTTGAGAGCACAACAACACGTAGATAAAATGAATGATTATTATGATCTGCATGAAGTTGATGAGGCTGACGTTCAAATGAGATTGTTTTCCCAAAGTTTGATAGGTGACATTAAAAAATGGTACAAAGGGTTGCGTKCYGCCTCAATCCTTGACCTTACTGCATTCCAAAGGAKTTTTTTTKACAGATGGGAGGTAAAGAAAAACCCTCTCCAAATATTGTCAGAATACGAAAATATTAGAAGAAATCAAGGTGAGACAGTACAATATTACTACATACGTTTCAATAACCTRTACAATGCAATCCCAGYCGAAATCAAACCTCCMMAGGGTTTGGCCTTGATAAAATTCCCTGATGGMTTTGACGCTGACATGTCATACCAACTAAGGGAAAGAAATTCTACCACCCTRGAAGACAAGAAGAAAAGTGCAATAAGTGTGGAGGCCAATTTGTTGTCAAAAAGGGCACGTYAGAGGTCAGAGAGGAGAGTCACAATTAAAGAAGAATGTCAACCTTAGATTCVAAATTGGATTATTTGGCCAGGGAAATCGAAAGAATGATGGAAAKACTTACYGTGTCAGACAAAAATCCTCCAAGAGASAACCCACCTGCTCCTCAGGTTAGGAATCCTAACTTCAGGAGAAACCCTCCTCAAATCAKACAGAGAGATCCTAGGGATCAAAGAGAGYAGAGAGGTCTGGATCAGTAGATCAGACCTCCCCTGCAAGAAAATTATGTTGATGAAGGGGAGGAAGGGATTGAGGAATTGGAGGATACCCACATAAATCTCATGGGCATTCACGATAACGAAGCTATTTTCCTTACCCAAGAAGAGTAATAACTTTTTCTTCTCAATCAAACAAAGGTAAGTGAAGAAGCCGAAGATGCAGAACAATAGGCTTTCGAAAATGCCATTTTGGAGGTACACTGGTAGTATAATCTGTGGAGTAAAAAGATAGAAGGGAGTTCCCAAAAAAAGACGATTGAAACAAGGAAGGTAGTTGAAACCAAGAAGGCCTCCGAGCCATCTTCCGAGAAGATTTCTGAGAAGAGTACTGCCAAAGTTCTTGTGAAGAAAAACCTTACTATTCTTAAAAGATCATCACAGCCCGAGGTCTCACCTACTAATCCACCAATTACTTCTGGCTAGAAGAGTGTGGTGGACAAACCTGAATTGATGATTCGAGGCAGAGCTCCTACACCTTTCATCCTTGAGGGAGAATTAGCCAAAGTAAAGATTCCCATTCCTCTTTCTGAGTTGATGAACAAAGAAGTTTATTGTTCATAGGTGATTAAAGCACTGACCATTGAACCTGACATAGGTACGAAGGCCTTAACCATTGGATCATCAAATCATTCAGACACTGTGAACCTTACTAATGATCAACCTGAAATTCTATTCGGACCTGAAGTAAATGGTCGAGATGATACTGGTGATGTCTCTCCTTTTTACATCAGTCTAAACATACATGACCTGATATTGCATAATGCTATGCTAGATTCGAGCACTTCCGACAATCTGATGTCTAAAGCGGTAATGGAGAAACTGGGACTGGAGGTCACCAGACCTTATAAGGATTTACACTCATTCGACTCCAATAAAGTTAGATGTATTGGTTTGATCAAGGACCTATGCATCACCTTGGTTCAGATTCCTACAAAGAGCATGGTAATGGATGTGGTAGTTGCAGACATCCCTTCGAAGTACGAAATGTTGCTATCTCGGTCTTGGGGGGATAAGCTGATAGGTACCCTGCAGCTATACATGTCTTATGCCACTATCCCAGTTTTCGGGCAACAAAGAAGGCTATACAGAGAAACATTGATGAAGTACATGGTCAGTAGCCAAGAAAAACCACACAACTATCCCCTTTACTTTGCACATTCTGACTTGGATTCTTTTATTTTGTACAATGATGGTGACACGGGAGAACAAGATACTCAGCTGGCAGAAGATACCTCTAGTCAGGATGAAGGCCAAGAAACCATTGAGGTGGCAAGGATGAAAAACGTGATAACTGAAGAGCTACTGGTAGATTTCTGGAGCATGGATTTTGACGGAGCAGTAAGCAAAGAAGGAGCTGGAGAAGGAGTCTGGCTGCATAATCACAGAAACAGGTATTCAAAAAACCATTCTTACAAGTTAAATTTCCAATGCACTAACAATATTGCCGAGTATGAAGCCTTGATGCTCAATCTGAAGCTTTTGAAAATAGTTGGTTCTAAACAGATTATGGTAAGAGGTGACTCTGAGTTCATAATCAAGCAAATCAAAGGTGAGTACATTGCAAAACACCCACGTCTTAGATCTTATAAGAATGTTGTTCTTGATGCCCTTATATGTTTCAATGAAGTTGACTTGCAGGTAATGCCGAGGGGACAAAACATTCTGGCAGATAGATTGGCTATGTTAGCAGCCACATGTAATATTCCTTTCCGCTCGACTCGCCCATACACTGTTGAGGTTAAATGCAGACCAACCGTTCCCGACAATATCAGGTACTGACAAGTGTTTGGTAATGATGATCAAATCGAAGAATTTTTGCAGTGTAAAAATGACTTTGAATGTACAAATATAGATTTAGAGAACGAAGATGAAAATGTAAATAGATATGATTTTGAAATTGATAGTGTAAATAGCATACATTCAGGAGAATTAGGCGATGACAAAATGGATGCCGATGTCTTACATTTGAAAAGCAACGTTTTTCCTAGGGGTCTAGTTCCTTTAGAGGACTTGTTTGACTTTAACGACGTAGCCAAAAAACCCAAAATTGAAGCACATGGAAAAGAGGTAGAAGATTGTAATATAGGGACCGAAGAGAAACCTAGGATAGTCAAATTGTCCAAATCACTGCCCCCTTAGCAAACACTCAAATACATTGAGCTGTTCAAAGAATATTCATATGTCTTTGCCTGGGGTTATGAGGATTTGAAATCATATGATACCATCATCATACAACACAGGATTCCAATAAAGGAAGACCAAAAACCATTCAGAAAGAAACTTAGGAGGATAAATCCCAAGTTGCTCTCTCTGATAGAGAAGGAAATAAAAAAAAGGTATGATGCCAAAATCATAGTCCCGTTGCGTTTTTCTAAATGGGTCTCTAATCTAGTCCCTACATGTAAGAAATCTGGAGAAATCAGACTTTGCATAGACTTCCGAAATTTGAATAAGGTCTCCCTGAAGGATAATTACCCCTTGCCAAAAATGGACCATATCCTTCAACGGGTAGTCGGATCCAGTCGAATATCTTTGCTGGATGGTTTCTCGGGTTACAATCAGGTCCTCATCCACCCAGATGACCAAGATAAAACCTCTTTCACCACACCATGGGGCACTTTCATGTATGTTAAAATGCCTTTTGGTCTGATGAACACAAGAGCCACATTCCAGAGAGCGATGGATATCGCCTTTGTGGAAGAATCGGATAAGTTTATTGTCGTTTATTTGGATGATGTAATTGTGTTTTCCCGATCCAATGACGAACACCTGCGACACCTCAGACAAGTCTTTGAGAAATGTAGAAGGTTTGGGATTTCTTTAAATCCTAAGAAAATCCTTTTCGAGCTGGAGGAAGGTAAGCTGCTAGGACACATCATATCCAAGGATGGAATCAAAATTGACCCCAGTAGAATCAAGGCCATACAAAAATTAGAACACCCAAGAAACCTTAAAGAATTACAGTCTTTTATCGGGAGAATAAACTTTCTATGAAGATTCATTCCAAATCTATCCGAGCTCCTTAGAAACATTACAAATATGCTAAAAAAGGATGTAAAAATAAAATGGGACTCTGAGTCCAGGTAGTCTTTCAAAAAAGTCAAACGAGCACTCACAGAGGCTCATGTCTTGATCAGTCTTTATTTTACTAAGGATTTTTATATTTTTTCTTTCGCTTCCAAACATACTATAGCAACATTCTTACTACAAAAGAACAACGAAGGGTATGAACAACCCATATCTTTCTTTAGTAAAGAGTTAAGAGATGCTGCTCTAAATTAAAAGATAATGGAGAAGCAATTTTTTGCCTTGGTGAGAGCTATAAAAGATTTTAGGGTATACATTCTCCATTCTCATACCATTGCATATGTTCTGAATGTGGTAGCAAAAGACATTTTGACCCAGGAAAACCCGGATGGAAGAAGGGGAAAGTGGATTGCTATCATTTTAGAATACGATATAGAGATTAAACCTACAAAACTAATCAAGGGTCAAGGCCTAGCAAAATTAAGGGCTGAATCAAATTTCCATGCTCTTGACATTAATTTTTTAGCTGCAGCAGATCAACAGGGCGAGATGGCGACTCCAACTATGAGAGAGGTATTTCTCAACTCTCCATGGTATGCAGACCTTATATACATTTTGCAAAATTTACAAGCTCCCCCTGGTTTGACTAAGACTAAAGATAGGTTCTTAAAGTTGAAAGCCTTAAAATTATGTATTCTAGAAGGAAATTTGTATTGGAAAGATCTTGGAGGCATTCTGTTAAATTGTTTATTGAAAGATGAAGCTGACAAAGTGTTACAAGAATTTCATGCAGGAGAATGTGGTGGCCATCTGAACTAGAAGGTCACAACCAAAAAAATACTCAGAGTTGGTTTCTATTGTCCCACCCTGTTCACCGATGTACATCATAAAGTGATTGCATGTCATCAATGTCAGCTGTTTGAAGGAAAAAGGAAACTCCTTCCTCTCCCCCTGAAGCCGATCTCAGTTGAATCTCCTTTATAGCAATGGGGATTGGACTTCATTGGGGAAATAAAACCCCCTTCTTCAGCCCATCACAGGTGGACTCTCACTGCCACCGATTATTTTAACAAATGGATCGAAGCAGTACCAAGCAGGAAAGACACTGACTTTGTTATTATCAAATTCCTTGAGAATAATATCTTGTCTCATTTTGGATGTCCTAGAAATATTATAACTGACAATGCAGTTGCTTTTCGGTCGAAGAATCTCATATATTTCTGCAACCAGTATCACATTGGTTTGGGGCATTCCATAGCGTACGACCCTCAGGGGAATGGGTTGGCAGAATCTTCGAACAAATCCTTGGTAAATATCATCAAGAAAACATTGCAGGAAAACAAGAAATTGTGGCATAACAAGTTGGTGTTCGCATTATGGGCTGATAGACTGACTACCAAAAGGTCAATCGGTATGTCACCATACCAGCTAGTCTATGGCACAGAGGCAGTTTTCCCCACTTCCTTAGGAGTCCATGTCATGAAGTTGCTTCAA
>JZKD02S2357657.1:11588-30841 GCA_000966675.3 Picea glauca | reverse complement strand
AGTATCAACTTGTACTTTGGAAATCAAATGAAGGATTAAAACTTATATATATTTTCTCATTTGGATCATGATCCATTTAATGGCCATTTCGTTGATATTTTGTATTTGAAATATAATAAGATATTGGGTGCTATGAATCCTGACTACTACACCTTTCTAATGGCAACGAAAGGCTCACATTAACAGAGAGACAAGAATAATTCAAATACCGGGAATACTTATGCAACTACTGCTAGTGTTAAAAATTATGCAGTTGTTGTTCCTACAACATCAGTTATTTCAAAAAGGTCCGTAGATACATTTCCTGAAGTTCCTACTCATTAAGTTAAGAGTGCTCCTAAAGGGAGGGATAAAAAGTTTAAAGCTCATGCAAGGAATGAACAACCCACTGTGGACTTTTAGCTCATGGTTCATAACAAACCAAACACAATTATGAATGATTTAATGGAGATTAAGCATGATCTTCATGTTCTAAAATGTTCCAGATGCCAAGTTGAGGAGAATAATGGAGTTGGTGGCGTTAGTTCATCTTCCTCTGGGCATACTGTCTACATTAGCGAATATGAGGAAATGTGTGATGCATAAATAGACTCCGATCATTATATTTTAGTCGTATTAAGTTTAAGTATTGTGTGTGAGGATGCGAATTAAACATCTTTTATAATTTTGATAACTCTAGGATTTTAGCCTAATACTTTGTATATCTCATTTTTAATATAAATGGCATATGTTGTTCCTTTAATGAATCATCTCTTATTTGACCAATGTGTGTTCTGTTTATCTAAAGGATATTTACAAGAAATATTCATCTCAAAGATATGTTAGCAAGAGATTTTGTTTATAATTTCTTGGTTTCAATGTACTTAAGCCAATGCATAATTTCATATTTACACTCATATAGATTTTATACCATGCTTAGTTTTTGTAAGGAATTTTAAATTCTGTTGAGAAAGAAGAATTTGTAATAAGAATAAACACTTGTTCTTTAATGCACTTTAAATGACCTCTCATGTTCTTCAATTGCACTTTAAATGACATATGTAAATTTACAATGTATCTAACTCCATATTACAACCTTTAAAACAATTTTTGAGCTACAGGCAAGCTTGAGCGTGCATTTTAATGTTGTCACTTAGTATGGGTTCGACCTTGCAAATTACATAGTATTTTTGCACAACAGAGTCTTTTATGACTGGAAATGAAAAACTGATTTTGGTTTCTCTCATAACCCACCATTCTATGATTCATCACAATGTTGTGAATATATTTGTGCATATAAATCATCATTTTTGGAATGTAAATGTACTACTAATTGTACAAACATGTTATAAATATTGAAATGATCAATTGTTGAGGGTTGTTGAGGAATCAAGATGTTCTAGGAGAATTCTTGCAGTTGTCAATGCTACATTCATTGCTTTGATCCAATGTTTTTTTTTTAAGCGAAATTTCACCAATTTGGCTAAATTTTATTTGTTTTGAAGAAATTTAGGCTACAGATTTTCATATTTTCATTGAAAATAAAAAAAACTTGTAGTATAGTTTATTATTATAGTTAAGCATACATTTAAAATTTTCACCTAAATATAAACATTTTCCATGAACATATAATAGGTTTTCTTAATTTTTTTTCCAAATCAATGATTATGCATACAATTTTTTTTGGGAATATTCATTACATATGGATGAATAGTTAATAACAACTAGTCTTGGGAAAATCATGAATTTTCAATTTAAGTCATGTCAATTTATGTAGGAAAAGAAAATGTTTTTAATACTTTACTTGTATTATTTGTTTTACTTGTTTCAACATATAGGTGGTATACCATGTTGTATATTAGTGTGTATAATTTTTTCCTACATGTATTTCTAAATAAATTTTCCATTGCCATTTATTCTAGTTGTAAGTTATTGTTAATTATTGTCAAAGATGCACATGTGACACTAATGGAATGATGTTGTTGCCGAATTTTAAAGTTAGTAACAAGAATTCAACTGGTTATCATATATATATATATATATATATATATATATATATATATATATATATATATATATATATATTTTTATTACAAAATATTTTGATAAGTTATGACTTGTGTGTTTTGAAAGAAGAAACATTTCTTTGATCCCTAAGTTTGATTACCCTACTTGTTTTCAATCTACCTTCTATTTTTGATAGCGACTAAAGGTCTTATTAGAGCCTTGATGGATACAAAATAAAGTGGGTCAAAATTGTCACCAGGGCATGCATTTTACTTCGAGGCAGTTTGGCATTCACATTTACATGATATCCCAAATCTAGCTACATGAAAGCAACCTCTCATATTCTTTAATTACACTTTAAATGACATGTAAATTTACAATGTATCTAACTCCATATTGCAACCTTTAAAACAATTTTTGAGCTACAAGGAAGCTTAGGCGTGCATTTTAATATTGTCAGTTAGTACACGTTCGAACTTGCAAATTACAGAGTCTTTTTGTACAAACGAGTCTTTTATGATCGAACATGAAAAACTGACCTTGGTTTCCCTCATAACCCACCATCCTCTGATTTATCAAAGTGTCATGAATATTTGTGGTTAGAAAACATCATGTTTGGAGTGTAAATGCACTACTAATTGTACAAACATGTTATAAATATTTGAATGATCAATTTACAACTTAAATCCTAAATTGTGGAGCCATATCCAACTTTGGATGTGTAGTTTAATATAACCAACTTTAACAATTTGGCCCTTTGGTTTTACAATGCAATTCTTATCCTTTATGCACACTAGGAAGGTCTGTGTCTGAAAATTCCAATATAAGTTTATAAACAGGTGTAAAATCACAAACTACAACTTATGCAAGTTGAACCACAAAATTTGGCTCAAAATTGAGACTAGGGCGTGCATTTCAGGGTGAGGCAATTTTGCATTCAAATTACATGAAATCCCAAATCTAGGTGCATGCAAGCAACCTCTCCTATTCTTAAATTGAACTTTAGATGCATAGGTAAATTTACCATTTATGTAACTCCATCTTAAAACTTATAAAACAAATTTTGGAGATACCGAGAAGCTTGGGCATTCACATAGTACAGTTTATACTTTGCAAATTACAAGGAAAACTTTGCATCTTTTGCACAACCACCCTTTTTAAACTTGAAATTGAAAAATCAACAACATGAACAGGTCTACTATGATAAACCACATCCCCACCAACTTGCACAACTCAAATATAAGGTATAATACAACATTGGGTTACTTTTTACAAACAATTTGTGCATTTCGATGGATTTACTATGCATCTCTTGCCTATTTTTACACAGAAAAGCCTTTTATGACTCTTAATGCAAAATTAACCTTGATTTCTCTCCTAACCCACCATCCTCTGATTCATCAAAATGTCATGATTCTTTGTGCATAGAAATCATAGTTTTTGGAGTGTAAATGCACTACTAATTGTACAAACATGTTATTATACATATTTTAATCATCAATTTACAAATTAAATCCTAAATTATGAAGCCATATCCAACTTTGGGTGTGCAGTTTAATATAACCAACTTTAACAATTTGGCCCTTTGGTTTTACAATGCAATTCTTAGCCTTTATGCACACTAGGTAGGTTTATGTCTAAAAATACCAATACAAGTTTATAGACAAGTGTAAAATCACAAACTACAGCTTATGCAAGTTGAACCAAAAAAATTGCCTCAAAATTGAGACGAGGGCGTGTGTTTGAGGTTGAGGAAGTTTTGCATTCAAATTTACATGAAATCCCAGTTATAGGTGCATGGAAGCAACCTCTCATGTTCTTCAATTGAACTTAAATTAGATGCATAGATAAATTTACCATTATGTAACTCCATCTTAAAACTTATAAAATAAATTTTGGAGCTCCATGGAAGCTTGGGCGTGCATTTTTATTTAGTCAGATAGTACAATTTATACCTTGCAAATTACAATGCAAACTTTGCCTCTTTTGCACAACCACCCTTTTTAAACTTAAAATTGTAAAATAAACAACATGAACATGTCTACTGTGATAAACCACATCCCCAACAACTTGCATAACTCAATTCTAAGGTATAATACAACATTGGGTTACTTTTTACAAACAATTTGTGCATTTCGATGATTTTACTAGGCATCTCTTGCCTATTTTTGCACATAAGAATCTTTTATGACTCTTAATGCAAAATTGACCTTGCTTTCTCTCCTAACCCACCATATTTTGATTCATCAAAATGCCATGAATCTTTGTGCATATAAATCATCATTTTTGGAGTGTAAATGAACTACTAATTGTACAATGAGGTTATACATATTGTAATCATCAATTTACAACTTAAATCCTAAATTATGGAGCCATATCCAACTTTTGGCGTGCAATTTAATATAGCCAACTTTAACAATTTGGCCCTTTGGTTTTACAATGCAATTCTTAGCCTTTATGCACACTAGGTAGGTTTACGTCTGAAAGTGCCAATATAAGTTTATAGACAAGTGTAATATCACAAACTACAACTTATACAAGTTGAGCCACATAATTTGGCTCAAAATTGAGACTAGGGTGTGCATTTGAGGTTGAGACAATTTTGCATTCAAATTTACGTGAAATCTCAATTCTAGGTGCATGAAAGCAACCTCGCTTGTTCTTCAATTGAACTTTAGATCTCAGAAGGGTGTTTTATCCACTCACAAACTTCACATTGTGGGGTGTTTTATAACGTCATTTGACACCACATATGCTCATGATGACTCATTGGCCTCAATTACATCCCTTTCCATCTTTGCAGGACTAAAACCCCCCTTTTCTTCCCTAAAAACATCTTAAAAAATCCCATTTTTCTAGATGTATGCGACTCTCCATAAAGTAACTTGCATACATACGCGCCTTGCTAGTTAAAAAACCACGTAGATGTTTAATTGGCTCAAAAAAATAATAAATCTCAACATTTCACGCGGAGTTGATAGGTTCCCGACCTCCTATAGCCTGTTCATAACTAATGAACCTATCAAAATGGAGTATAAAAGAGAGCCTTGGGACAGAGGAAGGAAATATCAAAGAGATGCAACCTTATGCTGGTAGTTTCCTTATAGTCATGCAAGCCCCTATTTCCATTTACTTCTGAGATTGTCATTCCCCCCTGAAAACCCTTGTTTTCAGGATTTGTGTTTCCCCTTATCTGGTTAGGAAGAAATCCATTGCTTCCTTGGACCCGCTGGAACACAAAACTTCAGAGGCAGTGCTTTTCATCCCAGGCCTTGGGTGGAGGAACTTGGACACTAGTTTCAGGATCGTGTCACAATGGTTACAGGTTGTAACCAACTCCTTTGCTATTATTAATAAAAGGACTCTCATTCTCGTCCATTTCTCTTTGTTGATTCATGCTTTTTCTGAGATTATTTGTATCTTTGTTTGAATCTAACATAGAAACTAAATTGATTATATTTAGTTAGTTAAAAGATAAATACCTTTTTGCAGTTGCATGCTTCTTTTTTTGCAGGATTTTCAGAAGATCATTGTGAAGGAGTTATGGAGCGAAATACCTCAAGTAGGATCAACTTCAAACGTTGGGTTCCATGTATGTTATCTTTCCTATCTTTCGAATGTTAGTTATTGAAAGTAATTACCTTCAATTAACTACCCAATTAGAATCTGAGAGAAGTCTTTTAAGGGAACTGCTCTGTTGTGGCCCATGACCCAAAGGCATAGGACTTAGATTTTCATAATAGAATTGACGAGTCCAATGGGGATCTTTTCTCCTAGTTTCGGTCAAATTTAGGGATCTTGTGGTTTATTGTCTTTCTTGTTTTCTTGGCTTATTATCAAGCATTTACTACCTCAAAGGCCTTTTCCAGTCTCTAGAAACCTCCTGGAGTTTCTGCAATTTTTCTTTTTTGGGTTTTTGCTGAGTTGTACGCACGTTTTTTTGTGTATAAACCATGTATATACACGGGCTTCTTCAGTAAGAGTCACGTGCATACATGATTTGAACTGTACACAATCACATACACTTTTGGAAAATTGTTCTTTAGAACATTTTCTGGTGTCTAAGAAGTTTTGGGTTGGATGTCCAGCCTTGCCTAAACCATCTCTGGTTGTTTTCGTCTTTGAAAGTCATATCAAGCATCTGTAAACTTAAGTTTTGGATTAAAATGTTCTTCCTCTTTGATTGGTTGATCCTTTTATGTATACATTTTTTAGATGGGTTGAAAGGTTAGTCTTTGTGTGGCTGTGTTTTACTTCTAGTTCTTTGCTATGTTCCAGTGACCCTTGGCTATCTTCTTTCTTCCTCTCTGCCTTATTTTCCTTTGTTAATAAAAGAAAATACAAAATTGCATGGTAGTTACATTTTATTTCCTTTTAGTAACAAAAAATACCTTGTTGGTTGTTTCTTCTCTTGTTTCCTTGCCTTTTAAGTTTTCGAGAAAATAACTCATTTTCTGGCACTTAGGCTTGTTATGAATTTTTTCTCTTGTTTTGAAAAACTAGTTATTTTCGGTTTTGAGTAGCCTTCAATCAAAATAAAAGAATCTTATTTGCAAATTTCCCAGATCTTGCATACAAACAAAAGTATATTGTTTTTCATTTTGAAAAGTTCGTAAAAAAGAAGTGTATTGCACCTTTTCTTTTTAAAAACAAATTATTTTTTAAGCACATTGTTTTTAAAGTTTTTTCTTCTTGAGTCATAGAAACATCATGAGTTTCATTCTCATTCCTTTGCGTAAAAAAACCAACTAAAATTAATGCTTAATCTAAAAATTATTAGACTTTTTCTTTTTAGGGTCCACTAACTAGTTCAGGCTAGGGCCTTGGATTAGGTTGGAGAGGTAAATCTCTAAGGCCACGAAAAGAAACACTAGGTGTCTGTGATAGGGAGTGAAACTCCAATTGTCATATAGGCAGTGACGGGAACCTCCTCTCACACATGAGCTAAAAAAGGTCATGGAAATAAGAGTAGAGAATATAACCCATGTGAAACTCAACCAAGCGTAGAAGATTGAGCATATTTTGGGTGTTATTTCTTTAAGTGTCACTAACTCATCTGGGGTCAGTCCTCTGTGAATTTTGAACCTAGTTAAAGTTTTAATGAAGTGATACTGACTCATCTGGTGTCAGTCCTATGACAGTTTCATACTCAGTTTGGAGTTTTCCTGAAGTGATACCAGCCCTCTTGGTGTTAGTCCTCTGGAAGCTTCATGCTTAGTTACAAAATTTCTGAAGTGACACTGGCCCTCTTGTTGATAGTCCTCTGGAAGCTTCGACCTAGTTTGAGATTTTTTGAAGTGACACTGGCCCTTTTGTAGATAGTCGTCTGGAAGAGCTTCAGACTCAATTATCCTTCCCATACACTTCGTCATGACTGTCAACTGTACCCCCCGGAGGCTGACTACAAGTTGGTGACATTAGTGGCCTATCATTAGATTGACACATGAGGTGACTGCGAGGGGTGTATCGTGGTACCTGAGACAAACTCTACATCACACTGTCAGTACCCCTAGGAGGTGTCATCACAAAGCCTTGGCACTTGAGTCGGGAAGGGCTATCAGTTGGATGTCAGAGTGACTGCTTCTCCTAGCTAGTTGTTTTCCTTCATGCATGATTTAGACAACCAAGCCTTGTTTCCCTAGGGTCGGAATCATTTAGAAGGGTAGTCTGCATGGTTTTTATCCCTCTTTAGGATTTTAGTTGTGTGATCTGTGTTTGTAGTTTGGAATTTAGTGAGTCTGTTGGGACCTACCTTAGATCATTTATTCAAAGTGGAAGACCAATCACTTCACCATTGTCGAAGGCTTCATGGTTGTTCGCCAGAAAGGGTGGAGCCGCTGCCACCTCCATGAAGGAGAAGGCTGAACCAGGAGGGTGTTTTTGAGTCTACTGAATCTGGAGAAGCTGCTCTTGAGCATGTTCCTTTAGAAGAAATCACTTTTACACCGAAGGTAACAAAAAATTTCGATCTCGAAGCTGAAGGCTTCGTTAGACCTCAGAATCCTTCGCTAACTAGACCTAATGATCCACTTCTCGTGCAAGCAACAAATTTTGAAGTTGCATATTTTGAGGTTGTAGACACTCAAGGTTTTTGGATCCAACGACATACAATGGGAGATAATAATAAATTTTCTCAGAGTGGGAGTCCACATACTCCTCTTTAACCGATAAGAGGAGGGGGTAGAACACCTCCTTTTTCCTCAACCCAGACGACGAGTGTCATTCAAGTAACAACATTTCCTTTGATTAGTGGTTCAGTTTCGTTGTCAGCCAAAACCACTTTTATCACCGCTTATACTCATCTTTAGTTGTCTGTCACTAATGCCTTTTCATTTGGGATGCCGTCGATGGGTGAAATTTTCATTCCAATCCCATCCCAACCATTTATTCAAGGTTCTATCTCGAGAGCTGGGAGTTCGTCAGATCCTTTGCAAGCCTTTCCTTTTCCATGGAGTTCGATAGCTCCTTGGAAAGATTTCCCTTATGATGGGGGGCACATCTCCACGAAAAATCCTTTGCCTCAAGGTGGTTTATTCTAGTCGTCCGAGCCTGTGACAGGGCCTAATATTTCTAGTGGTGGGAGTGAGGGATTTCCGTCCAACATTCCAGCCGGTTCCACGCCATTCTCTCCATGGTGCTCTTGGGAATCTGAATGTCTCCCCATCTGCTATGCCGACAAGGTGAAACCCTTTCCAACCCATGTCAAGGTTGATTCCCTCACATGGGATGTCGTTGGGATCTAATCATTTTCAATTTTTTGAAAGGCAGATAAGCGAAGGTTTCCACTTCACTCGTTCCATAAATCCTGGTTTTTGTCAAAATCCGGGTCAGTTTGTGAGCTCTTCCTGGAAACTTGGTGCTAGTTTCAATCCAAGGCTGTGTTTCCAGGTTTCCAATCAATCGAGATTTTTTAATCCTATGGTCTCTGCCTTGATGTCACATCCTAGGCTACCCTATCTGGAAATCCTTCATTTGCTATATTTGTCAAAGTTAATGAGCGATCCAATTTGTCATAACCTTCGTTGGCCTTCGGTCCCTACCGAACTTCCTTTCGATATACCAAAATTCAAAGGTAAGAGTGGTGAAGACCTTGGAGATCATGTAACGACGTTTCATTTGTGGTGCTCTTCTAACTTGTTGAATGATGACTCCATTCAGTTGCGATTATTCCAATGCACCCTCACTAGGGGCGTTACCAGATAATATATAGAGCTGGAGGGGAAAAAGGTTAAAACATTTGGAGATTTGGCCATGGTCTTTCTCAATCATTTCCAACTCTTTGTTCGGTATGATACTGGCACAAAAATTTTGGCTAATTTTGATCAAAATAAAGCCACTCACATTTCCGATCACATTCATAAATGGAAGAGATGGAAGAGTGTTATAGCAAGATTTGCCTCACCTTATGCAATATTGCACAGAGGGCCTTATTCCATTTCCATATGCAGACTTATCTTCCATGTTGATAAAATCCAGAGACAAAAATACAAATATTTCCACTTGTACGCATCTTGCACACTATACAACAAGCGTATACACAGGTTACTCCACTACAACCCGTGTACATCAAGATTTGTGCCAGAAAATGAAAATTAAATGTCGGGTTTCCATGTCATGACATGATATCTCTGATCCTTGGCCTTCCATATACTGGAAACGTTTCGACTCGGCCCTTCAGTTCCATTTTGAAGGCTATAAATGGGACAATTCTGAGCTATGGAAAAGGAGAAAGAATTCAACTTTGAGAGCAAAGTTACTATGGATAAATGATTTACTTCATATTGAGTTTTCATCCATTTGTCCTTTAAGTCTGAACACAATGTTCAGCCCCCAAGGTCTTAGCTTATTGATGGAGAACCTTATTGTCTCTCTTCTACGAGCTTGCCTTTGGTGGAGGCCTAGCTAGAAGCAACTTAGTTTCTCGATTCCGAACCGTTCCGACACGAAATTATGTAATATTCACTTCTATTGATCATTTATTAATAGAAATACTCTCTTCCCGGTCACTTAATATCTTGCAAATATATGAGTTATTATCCATGGGCGTATTTGTTATGTATATTGATGAATTATGCTATCTAATGTGCTAACCTTTTATACTACCACCATATGCTTGTTTTGCTTTTTTGTTGAGAACTTGTTGCAGGTATATAGCTTTGGGTCAAAGTGCTCAATGATGGAAATCATCGAACATCTGGAAGAGGTAGGCCTCTTTCTTATCTAGCTTGCACATTGGTTTATATAGAATGTTTCTGGGATAGAGTTGATTTCTGCAGTCATTTCCGTCTGTTGTGTTTTACCCTAGCCATAGAGAGATTTTCCTCATAACAAAGAGTTTGATTAAGGCCACGTTTCCTCCCAAATTTCTTTTAGAATGGTTCTTGAAGTCATTACTCCCTTATATTTCTAAGGATGTTGCGACTTCATGAGTGTTTACAGAGGAACACTCGATCTTTAGAGCGCAACATTTAGAGATCATTTACTCCTAGTCATGCATGTTCTATGAGATAATTCCATACGCTCCACGATCGACTCTTGACTTAACGAAACCGAAATTAGGATGACATGCCAATGGTATTGTTGGTTCGTCACAAAGAAAATCCATAAATATATTTTATACTCATATGCAATAGTTGATTATTCAATAATCTGTAGTTAGTCAGGCCCCTGGTTTGACCACCTCTACTGCCCAGTCATAGGATGTGCACAGTGTGCAATCGATGAATCCAAAGGGTCCTCAACAACCCAGAGGGAAAATGAAAGGTAAGGGAAAGAAATGTGGTGGGTGCAATGATAAAAAGACCGATAATAATGTCAAGGGGGAAAAAAACAAAAAGAAGAAGGCAAAGTTCCCTTGCAAACTTTGCAAAGGAGATCAACTAACTCATCTCTGCCCCAAACTCGAGGAATCCCAATGCTTGTTAACAGAACAACAACCTGCTATTTTGACTAACCCATTTTTGCAAGTTTAGAATTTAACACAGGGTGCTTCCTCGACACCTAATACAGATGGGGGCAATCATGGTACCCCCACACCGGAATACAAAGCATCGAATGCCTATATATTGAAGTGAGATCTTAATTTGCAAATATGAGCTTGTGATTACAAGAATCCCGAGTCTGCAAAGAAGGATAAGGAGTTACCAGAATCGTCAAACTCTATCCATATAGAGAAACCGATGATAGACCCAATGCATCACATATTGAAAGGTGTGTTGAAATAGGCATCGCACAATCCGAATGCTATAGTGGCTCAAAATTATTCTATTGTTGAAGATTTTGCCAAAACTTCATGTGCTATGTCCACATTGGAAGTTCTCCAGAGTTTCCCATCGCAACAAAATGCATTGTTTTATGATTTAGGGGATTCTGAATGCTCTAACTCACTTTCCATCATGTTTAACACTTCTAACATCAAGCCTTGCCTTCCATATCACGTTGCATTTTAGATTGTAGTGGTTTACACCACAAAGTCATTTTCGAAAAATATTTTCTGCACTGTGGTGGATGAAGGCACTTTGACGTGTGTCATGTCGTTATCATGTTGGTGAGATATTGGCTCACCTGATTTAGCTCTATCTGCTACAATGCTTACGACATTCAAAGGTCGCTTGTTTAGACCACATGGGATTATCCATTCTTTCCCTATCCAGTTAGAGGAAAAAACCGTGTGTGTCGAAGTAGAAGTGGTTGATGCGCTTCTCAACTATAATCTACTCTTAGGAAGAAGTTGGATGTACGTAATGACAATCGTAGTTTCAATGTTTTTTTGAGTGTTATGTTTCCCTCATGAAGTGAGGATTGTCACTATTGATCAATTGTTAGTCACTCGTGCGGATCTTACGACGTCACATGTCTATGCATTTCCTTTGATTAAAACTTCGCAGCGGGCACCTGGGAATTGGGGTGTCAGGATGTATCCTTCCCTGCTGGGCACTTTCAATTTTCTAGCACCCTCATTAGACATTAATGTTGTTCTAAATTTCCTTGAACGAAATAAGCTAAAGGTCGATATCTTTCAATTTAGATCGTTCCAAACTTCTTACTTTGAATATCCGTGGAATCTGCCTCCCCTGTCAACTTCGATGGACAGATTGGAACGCACAAGAATGGAAATGCCATTGTTTGTAGTGGAGATAACTTATAGATCCATTCAATGAGCTAATACATACGAAGATCCATCCCCTACCTCAGTGAATAAAGTGGATCTCGTTTTAGAGCATGTATGGGCTCTTAATTCTTCCAACTCTCACAATTGCTTAGACATCGTTCTCCCTTCAGACGAGGTGGTCCTAGAGGCGATGACAAGTCTTGAACAACCTTGGGAAGACTTACACTGATCCAAATGGATCTTGAAAGGCTCAAAAATAAAATTTCTCAAATGCTCAAGCAAATGACATGGTCGCGCAGTGCTCGTCGCAAGATTTCCGACGACACAAATAGATTGTAAATTCGACATCGTATGCGAAAGTTATCGCATTCAAAAGTTTTGCATAAACAGATAAAAAAAAAAGTCAAACTAGGCAAAAGATAACGTGGCAGTAAATACATGTGGCAATAGATGGTGACTGGACATGAGACTGTGTTGATAACATGTAGCAATTTTATTTAATTTTATTTAATTGACATTTATTAATTAATGTGCCTTTTAAAGGTTATGCCACATGTAATCATCCCCAAAATAATTAAAATAATTAATTAAGTTGTGTTGAATGTCATTGTAACTCCAAACATTATGGGCATCGTCCAAGCCATAAGAAATTTATTAAGATTATTGGGCCAAAATATCGTGGCATGTAAAAAGGGATATGGATTAAATGCCATATAATATGGCAACCATATAATATTCCAAATGCCATAAAAAATGTGTACGGATTTTAAAAAAGAGAGAGGGTTTTTAAAATTATAATTTATGCCATATTAAAAGGCATGCTCTCCAAGTGAAGCCATTAGAAATGCTAACCATATGTAATATGGTTTGGATAAACCATATCCAAAGATATCAAACCATAATATATGGCACGAGGTTTGTAATAAGCCATGTAACAAAAGGGTCCGAAAACTATGTAATATGGTTCATTAAAACCATATTTTATGGAGTTTGGTCCGATTCTATGCCAAGGATCGTGTGGGTTGTTGGGATTGGATCCCACAATCTCATTCTTTGTAACCAAAAGATTTTGCTAACGGGTCACAGGTCGAATTTATGAAAGATAAAGCAGAACGACAAGTTTTATGCCGGAAAAGACAACAAGATAGTTAAATTTTAGAGGTTTATTTTGGGAGCTACACTTAGTCTTTTTTAGTGCCGTCAGTTGCATTGGATTTCTGAGGTCGAGAAGAACACAACGAGACTAGTATAAAATCCATTTGATGCAATGTTTATGTACATTTTGAACATTTGAAGAAATTAATAAGAAAGCCTCCTCCACTGAGACAAAGGCCCGAAGACGTAGGCAACCTTGTCGAACTCCGTTATCAAGCTTGGTGTTATGGTTTGCTACTGTTCATGTTTTGTTTCAGATATGTACATGTTTACATGGCTGTTATTTCTTCTCATATTTTCTTCCTCTTTCATTAACTTCCTAATTGGTTAATCAACACATGCTTAATAACTCAACCATTGTCATTTAAAAGATCTTTTCGGATCAAGTGGTATCAGAGCTAGTTGACATTTGGATTTGAGTTTTGCATGTTAACCATGGAAAAACTACTTCGTGGTGAAGACGAACTTGTTAAAGAGAATCCATTGATTGGATTGAGAAAAAGAACTTCTCAAAGCGAGAAGATGGCATCAGAAGAGGGACTTTCTCTTGATGAGAAAGAATTTTGAAAAACTTTCTTTGCTATGTCGGAGATGATGAAAGTTTTGTACGAGGATTACTTGGAACACAAACGACCAAATCTGGGTGAATCTTCAAAGGACAAAGTGAGGAAGGAGAGGATCCTCCTCAGATTCCTCCTTCACCTCCATCATTACCTCCTTCTTCTTCAAGTTCAAGTTCTAAATCTAATGCAAATAAACATGTTCATAAACATAAGAATGAAATGCCATTGTTAAAACTTGATGTTAAATTCAAATTACCCATATATGATGGTGAAGTTAATGCAGAGAGACTTGACAATTGGGTCAGAAAGATGGAGGTCTATTGCAATGTGCAATAGATCAAGGATGAGGCCACACAAATCAAGTTGGCATCATTGAGACTTGTAGGCACAACTCTCATCTGGTGGCAAAGCAAGTTGCAAAATGGAACAAAAGAAGTGGGTAATGTATTTCCATCATGGCAAGCATTTATTTCTGCACTTAGAAAGCAATTCTATCTTTTCGGTTATAAAGAAAAAACATTAATTGAATGGCAAGCTTTAAAACTAAGAAAATGACAAACAATGCAAGAGTATACAGATGGCTTTCGAAAAATGGCATTGATGTTAGATATCCCTTTACATACACATGCAACCCTTATGGAGTATATAGGAGGTTTACCTGCACATATTAGAAATACTTTATTCATGTTTGGACCCACTAACCTTGATGAGGTTTCTATTCAAGCGGCATACATTGAAGTAGGGAAAGCATGTGTATCAAGGGAATCGTCTTCCAGGAAAGAGGACAAGAGGAAGTGGACAGAAAAAAAGGCAAGTTCAGTGGCGAGAAAGGAAGAGAAGCCCTCTTGCAAGCATTGCAAGAAAGAGGGGCATGATGAGAACCATTTTTGGCAATTGCATCCCGAGAAGAGGCCAAAGTGGTTCAAGGAAAAGAAGGGGAGACAAACAGTTGCATCGACAACAAGACCCACAGACTTGGGATTGGATTCAAGTGACGAATCTAAAGTCTCATTGGTTGGTATGACAGGTAAAATTGGTGAAGGAATTGATTGTAGAAGTAACTTGTTTCATATAAGGGTAATCATGCAACACACTAAGGTTGATACATTAATCGATAGTGGATCTCAATCTAACCTAATTTTAGAGGAATTGGTTAAGAAATTTGGGTTAAAAACATAGATGCATCATAAGCCATACACACTTAATGGATAAGCAACAATCATCAAATGCACATAACCAAGCAGTGCACATTAAAATTTGCAATTTCATCTACGTATGTGGATGAGGTAACATGTGATGTGGTGCCACGAAGTGAATGTGGAATGGTCTTAGGCAGTCCATACTTGTATGATCGTAAAACAATCTTCTACAGGGCAAAGAATCAATATCATTTAACCAAATCAGGTCAAGAATATGTGGTCCATGCTCATCAGTTAAAGGCAAATAAAACTCTCAAAACTATGGAACAATTAAGAAAGATGGCTCAAGCAAGCAACACACCCATAATTGTTTCAAATCAAGTAATCGATCTTAAGCAAGAACAAAAGATGATTGTATAATGGAAAATCAATCACAGTTTGCTTCAAGATAAGCTAATGTCGTGCAAATATTACAAACATATCAACTTATTTGCAGTCATATTTTTGATGCTATCATTAGTAATGTTGTCTACATGGATGATAGTGGCTTCAATAAGATGTGACAGGGTACAAATGACTAACAATATGATGTTATTTATCATGATTATGTTACAGTTGATCTTGATGAGATAGGTGCGCAGGACAGAGTTCAAAGACAGAGAACAAGCTGAGTGGCCTATCCCGAGCTTGATGACTGCTAAGTAACCTTTTGTGGGACCAAAAGGTCTTTAGTGGGGAGGTGTGATCCAAATGAAACTTGAAAGACTCAAAAATCAAATTTCTCAAATTCTCAAGAAAATGACATGGTCGCGTAGTGCTTGTCGGAAGCTTTCCAATGATGTAAACAGATTATAAATCCAACATCGTATGCAAAAATTATCGCATTCAAAAGTTTTACATAAACAAGTAAAAAAAAATAATCAAACTAATCAAAAGATAACATGACAATAAATACATATAGCAATAGATGATGACTGAACATGTAACTATGTTGATTGCATGTGACAATTTTATTTAATTGAAATTTATTGATTAATATGACTTTAAAAAGTTATGCCACATGTATCACCCCCAAAATAATTAAATTAATTAATTAAATTGTGTTGAATATCATTGTAACTCCAAACATTATGGGCATTTTCCAAGCCATAAGAAATTTATTAAGATTGTTGGCCAAAATATGGTGGCATGTAAAAAGGGATATGGATTAAATGCCATATAATATGGCAACCATATAATATTCCAAATCCCATTAAAATTGTGTAAGGATTTAAAAACAAAAATGGTTTTTAAAATTATATTTTATGCCATATTAAAAGGCATGCGCTCCATATAATATGGCAACCATATAATATTCCAAATCCCATTAAAGTTGTGTAAGGATTTAAAAACAAAAATGGTTTTTAAAATTATATTTTATGCCATATTAAAAGGCATGCGCTCCAAGTGAAGCCATGAGAAATGCTAACCATATGTAATATGGTTTGGATAAACCATATCCAAAGATATCAAACCATAATATATGGCACGAGGTTTGTAATGCGCCATGTAACAAAAGGGTCCGAAAACTATGTAATATGGTTCATTAAAACCATATTTTATGGAGTTTAGTCCGATTCTATGCCAAGGATCGTGTGGGTTGTTGGGATTGGATCCCACAATCTCATTCTTTATGACCAAATGGTTTTTCCAACAGGACACATGTCAAATTTATGAAAGATAAAGCAGAACAATAAGTTTTATGTAGGAAAAGATAACAAGATAGCCAAACTTTGGAAGCTTATTCCGGGAGTTATACTCAGTTTTTTTCAATGCTGTTAGTTGCATTGGGTTTCTGAGGTCTAGCAGAACACAGTGAGACCAATATGAAATCCATTTGATGCAATTTTTATGTACATTTTGAATATTTCAAGAAATTAATAAGAAAGTCTCCCCCACTGAGACAAAGGCCCGGAGATGTAGGCAACCTTGCCGAACTTTGTTATCAAGCTTGGTGTTATGGTTTGATGTTGTTCATGCTTTGTTTCAGATCTGTACATGTTTATATGGCTGTTATGTCTTCTCATATTTTCTTCCTCTTTCATTAGCTTTCTAATTGGTTAATCAACACATGCTTAATAACTCAACCATTGTCATTTAAAAGATCTTTTTGGATCATACACCATAGGTCTTATTTCCTTCCCAAGTTGATTCATGTAGAGAGAGGAAAATTTCGATCGACTGTGATTGGAGATATTGACCGTCCATTGAACCCTTTGGAAACTCATGGCATATATGCTGAAGGGAATATGGAAAATATTTCAGAGACTATCCCGATTAATATCTCCAAGACCCCTGATGTTGTGGAAAATGTTTTTATTGGGGCGAACTATTCTCTAGAGGAAATTCGTTCATATATGACCCTTTTAAGGAGTTTTGTGACGTGTTTGCCTGGTATTATGAGGAAATGCTAGGAATCGATCCTCAGATTGTCCACCATGAGATTTAAACTTATGTGAATTCTAAACCAGTTCCACAAAAGATGCGACCAATTAACCCTAAGAAAGCAACAATGATTAAGGATGAAGTAGAAAAACTGCTTAAAGCATGCTTTATCTATCCAGTCCCATTGACATAATGGGTATCCAACCCCATTCCGGTTGACAAGAAATAGGGTACCATTTGAATCTGCATGGATTTCCAAGATTTAAATAAATCTTGTCCTAAAGATAACTTTCCTATGTCGTTTATTGATCAAATCCTTGACAAATGCGTAGGAAGTGAATTTTTCTCTTTAATGGACGATTTTTCTGGTTATAACCAAATACAAATCCGGCCCGAGGACCAACATAAGACAACTTTTATTTGTCCTTGGAGAACATTTGCATACAAGAAAATTTCCTTTGGCCTAAAAAATGTTGTAGCTACTTTTCAACGAGCCATGATGTTTGCTTTCCATGATCTCAAACACATAATGGAGGCTTATCTAGATGATCTTAGAGCTCATTCTCACAAGAGAGCCCAACATCTGTTACACCTTTGCCTTGTCTTTGAAAGGTATCGACATTATTGAATTCATTTGAATCCTCATAAGTACATTTTTTGCGTCACTTCAGGGCATCTTCTGGACTTTATCATATCAACCAAAGGGATCATGGTCGACCCTTTGAAAGTTGAGGCAATACTATAGTTTCCTCCCCCACGTACCGTGCATCAACTTTAGAGCCTACAAGGAAAGGAACAATTCCTTTGGTGTTTCGTACCAAACTATGCTGATATCACGAAAGGATTTATGTGCTTTTTGAAGCCGTGAGTCCCCTTTTTCTGGGATGAATCAGCGTAATGTTCATTCGATGCGTTGAATAAAGCTCTAATTTTGACCTGTTTTCTTAGTCCTCTCGACTATAATAAATATTTTCTGCTATTTATTGCATCAACAAAATCTTCTATTAGCATGGTGTTAGTTCATAAGGACGATGAACTCAAGGATCATGTCATCTATTATTTGAGTCGTGGCTTGCTTGTTCTGGAACTAAAGTGTTCACACATTGAGAAGTTGGCATTAGTAGCTTTTCATGTTGTTCAACGTATTAGACATTACATTTTTTTGCACAAGACAACTGTCGTCACTGACGTTAATAATTTTCAATATGGTTTGACTCGGTGAATAATTAGAGGGAAGTGCAACAAGTGGATTGTCATGCTTCAGGAGTTTGATTTGGATTTTTCTTTTGCCAAATCCAAGAAGTCTTTAGTCTTCGTTGAACTTATGTTGGAGTTCCCAACAGAGAAGGAGGATGACAAGGTTATTGACTTGTTTCCATACGAGCACATATTCCTCATTTCTTCGTCCGATCCTTGGTATGGAGATATTATGATATATCTCTAGACTCTGAAGTTTGCTTCACATTTTTCGCGAGATGATTGACGCTGAATTACCCACATGATGAAGAACTATCTCATTATTGGCAACACTTTGTATCATCGAAGGGTATATTCAATTCTCCGTCGCTACCTCACTCACGAGGAAGCGAAGTTGGTTTTGAATGATTGTTGTAGTGGAGCATGTGGCGATCATCTGTCTTAGTTGGAAACAACTCAAAATATTTTGCGCACCAGATATTTTTGGCCAATGATCTTTAAGGACTGTGTTGAAGCGGTCAAGAAGTGTCACCCTTTCCAAATCTTTTCTAAAAATATGCATGCACATCCTGCTCCTATGTTTCCTGTCGTTACCATCATTCCCTTCACCAAGTGGGGGGTTGATTTTATGACACGTCACTCAGTTTCGGCTAAGGGCCATTGGTATATCCTAGTGGT
>JZKD02S2357656.1:370257-390493 GCA_000966675.3 Picea glauca | reverse complement strand
TACTTCACCCAGACAAACAAGAAAAGTAAGTTCTATTATTTCTATCGGACAACAAAAAGACCCTTCAATTTGAGCACTCTTTCCCCAAAGTTTGGTATTTTATATAGCATACTGATGACCCATGGGTGCGGGTGTGCCACCTGAATCTCAACCTTGAGGCTTCAATCTTCAGGGTTCAGTGTGCAAAGTATTGGATTGCAATTTGCATAATGTGATTCTCAACCTTTAAGCTTCAAGCTTCAACGTGCACAATGCAGATTGCAATTTGCATGATGTGAGTTGCAATCAAGATGATTTTTTTCTAGCAAGACCAACAAACCCATTTTGGGCATAGTCTGTGCATATCTCACAGTCTCATCTCAAGGTCTCATGGGCATTGTCTATGCTTATCTCGAGAGTCACAATTTCATCACAAGAGTGTGGGCATAGTTTGTGCTTATCTTAGAGGCTCATCTTGGAGAATAAGAGTGTTAACGAATGCCATTATTAACTTGTTTTATTTTTTATTTTTTGCAGTTCGATTTGAAAATGCTTACAATTTGTATCTCAGATATCAGAGTCACATACACACACACACACACAGGTAAATTTTTAACCCACTCGTCAACTTGACGGTTTCAAAAATTAAGTAAACATCATCATTGATGTGTATATTTTAAAGTTGCTGATATATGGCGGTTAAATAAGCCCAAAATGGGTAAATACTTGTCAAATTTAACCCGTGATCCACACTACTTTCCATCACCTTGTTCTTTTTGATTTCAAGAAAAATTTATCTTAGTATCTTATTTTTATGGAGTAGTAATAGATTCATTTTTGTGCCACACAACCTCTTTTGAGCATTTGATAATACAAATTTTAGAAAGGCGAAGTACACACCTTTCCATGGTTAGAGTTATGAAAAACACTTCGTTGCTCATCCTTATTTATAATTAATTTTGTCTACCATCTCTTGGAGATCTGAGTCACTTGTACCTTGAAAACTACAAAACAAATACTTTTTTCTTTTGTTACTCTTTGAAAGGAAGGAATTCCATTTTTTTTCAAATAACATATGGCTAATTTTTAACTATAAATTTCCTTAAAAGAAAGGAATTCCAATTTTTTTCAAATAACATATGGTTTGTTTTTAACTATAAACTCCCTTGAAAAGGAAGAAATTCCATTTTCTTCAAATAACATATTGTTCTTTGTGGACCAAATTCCCCAACATGTTAAGAATGGCATTGACACCCATTTTTTTAACTTTTTATTCTTTGCCAATTTCTTCAACAATGTTCCAAAAAATGTGTTCAATTTTTTTACACTGGTAAACCATAGCGCTCCCTGCCCTACTCCCCATCATGGTATCCACCTCAGACGATGGCTCTCCTCAGCCCCAACCCCTCCATCGTGACGTCACAAATTTCTCAACACTAATAGCTTCTTTGAGAAAAGTAGTCAAATCTGCCCCATCTAGGTTTGTGAAAAAAATCGAGGAAGTTCCAAAAGTGCAGGTCCACCAAAGATCATCCAGGAATCTGGCCCTTAAGCTAGTAGAAAATGGATTAATATTCTAGTTTACAGGTATATGGCCCTCTTCCAAATCTATGGCCACATGGGTAGACAAGAACTAGAAACCCTTGATCAAGGGAAACCTATCTCATGCCTTCTGTGGGAGAGGTTACTTTGCCTTTCTTTTTGAATAAAAGGAAGACATGGATTTAATATTCAAAAGTGAACCATATTTTTTGGGATCCAGAGGCATGTATCTTAATAGATGTACTCCATATTTCAATCCGAAAAATGATAGTCCTTCAACAGTTCCAGTTTGGGTCCACCTTCCTTACCTCCCTCTCCACAGTTGGAATGACGAAACAATAAGAGCCATTCGAAACACCCTAGGAAAATATATTGACAGAGTAGAACCAAAGGAAGGAATCCAGGCTTGTGCGTGCATACATGTCAAAGTTGATCTAGAAAAGGGCCTCCCTGAAGTGGTTCAACTCACTTTGGATGAATGGTCTTACCTTCAACAAGTAGATTATGATAAACTCCCCTTCAAATGCAAGAACTGCCATGAATATGGGCATTTTGCCAAAAATTTCCCTAAATTAGTTTAGGAACCAGAGCCTCAAGAGGATAATGAGCAATGGCAACAACCAAATAAAATAAAACAACTAACAAAAGCAACATCGTAGTCAAAACAACGTCAACCATTTTCAACTTCCTCTCCCAAAAAAGGTAAAGCTCCTCTTGATCCCGACTCCAACATGAATCGTTATGATCCTATTGTTGTCATGGATGAAGCCCTTTGCCTAAACCCCTCATCATCCCCGACCAAATCTCTCCACATGCCACTCATGATCTCCCCCTGAATGATGACCCTCGCCCGATAGCATCATCCCGTTTCCATTGAACCCCTATGAACCCCTTTTGTCCTCATCTATTCCACCCATTGCCCCCTCTGATAATCCTCCTGTTACAAAATCAAGAGAGGAATCAGAAAAAGATTCATCAATTAATGAGCCATCTAAGAAAGTTGGTAGACACTCGCACTGGAAAAAAAGAGAAATGGAAGCAAATAAATAAAAAGAAAGAGGTATACAATCAACATTAGATGGAATAGTTATTAAAGAAACAAGGGAAACAAGAGGCCCACAAATCCATAGTGGTTCAAACCTTTCGAAAGGAGGGATCCCCAAATCCTCCCATAAATGATGAAAATCCTCTCTTGAAACTACAGAGGCCTTGACAACAATTTTTTTTTGGAATTGGTGAAGTCCTTAGTAAAACATGAAAAACTAGAGGTTCTCTTACTCTAGGAAACCAAAATGCAAGAGGAAGAAACTATTCTCCAAAGTAAAAAATTTTGGAACATAAGTAAAGGATTAACAATCAGCTCTCGAGGTGCATCAGGTGTACACTTTGGAACTCTCGTATTTTCCTATTCGACAGTAGCTAGTCGACTCTACATTGGATTCAAATCTCTCTCTCTCTCTTCAGTGGTGACACGAGAGATATTCATTGTAACTAATGTGTACATGCCAAACAATTATCATGAAAAACTCCAATGATGGAACTCACTCCTAGGCCTCCAAAATTTGAGCATAAACTCCCGATTTATCATTGCAGGGGATTTCAACACCACCTTACATCCAAAAGAAAAAATAGGAGGTGGCTTGGTTCGAGATCCCTCAAGAGAGCATCTGGAAGACTTGATATCCTCCCTCGATTTATCCAATATCAAGCCAAAGAAAAACAAGTATACCTCGACCAACAAGAGGGAGAGGAAGGCCACATAGCATCAAGACTAGATAGATTTCTAGTCAGCAACTGCTATCTTAAAGACAACATATCCTGCACATCTAACATTCTACCATGAGGAGGCTCCAACCAGGCCGATCTCATTATCCCTTTAAGAACAAGAGGCTTTGGGGCCGATTCCTTTTCGTTTTAATCCCATTTGGGCTCAGGACCGTTATACAACATTTTGTCGTAGCAAGTGATACTGCCTATTCTCTGACATCTAAAGCATAGAACTTTGGAAGAAAATTGAGAGAAATTCTTCTTGGGAAGGATCAACTCAAAAAAATCCCTAAATTATAGAGTTGTCTCTTGTTGCTTTCTATAAAGGTGCGACAACTTCACTTGTCACATGCTGCAACACTGGAATGTGCGGCAATGTCGCCTTTTGCTTAGGTTTAAGGGTGTGACAACCTTTGTACGTGGGGAAAAAGAAGAAATTCTCGAAGTTTCTAGAAGAGAAAATTCGATGATGAGTTGTTTTCCAAGTGGTTTGGATCTCACTCGTCTCTCCTGATTTAGTGAGATCCTAACCTCTCATCCTAACCTCCTCATGACTTCCTCTCCAATCTATAAATGGATGTATCTTCTAAACGGAAAGACTAATAAGTGATGAGTAATAAAATAATGGTGAATTGAGAATATCTCCTGGTTTGTAATTGAGAGTTTGTGAACTTCATTTTGGTCCTAAGATATTTGGGCTAAAGTGTTCAAGAGACAGTGATGGCATTAATGGATGCCACTTGGAAGGAGTTTGTCAACGTCGAGGTTTGGTTGCAAACTACTTCTTGATTTATTAATACAATTATACATTTTCCTTTCCTAATAAAGACTGTTAATGGTTTTTTATTTGTATTTCTCCTTGGCTATTTACATAGATTCATTGAAACATATGTATGTTTGTTACTTTCATTGGTTCTATTTGATCATTTTTACAGGTCTCTGTTTCTAAAAGCATTTGATCAAGCTTAGAGCTACAATCAATGAGGACAAATGTCAGATATAAAGGTATGAGTTTTCTATCCTTTTGCATTTCATTTGAATATAAGGAAAGGGGTGTGTTTTGTCTTGTTTTGTTCTAGTTTAAGGTTCCCGAACTAGGGATATTTGTTTATGTCCGCATTTACGAATTTATCCACAACAAGGACCCATCATTTCTAGACATTATTTCCTCCTCATGGACTCGCTAGATCGTGGGATATCTAGTTTACATTTGGGAGCAAAAGTTAAAAAGAACCAATTTACAAGCAATAAAGGATTGGGTCAAAAAAGTATACAAATCTCCCATTCATCGAATAACAATTCTTTCCAAAGAAGTGGAAGCCTTCCAAGAGAAGACTGAAAATGAAACAATAACATAAGATTTGTTAAGAGAAGAGCAAATAACCTTTCAACATTACCACAATGCTTTAAGAGTAGAAGAGAAAAACTAGAGACTAAAATCTAGAAGTATATGGCTGGAGGAAGGGGATAGAAACATACAATTCTTTCATAGATATGCTCAAGCTCGAATCTAGAGGAATAGTGTCAAGGAAATCACAACAAAGAGTGGAGAAGTGGTCTCTTCCTTTGTTAGAATAAAAGAAACAACTTTTCACTATTTCAAAATTCTATACTCTGAACCACCATTCCAACATCAGGAGGACATCACTGAACTTCTAGAGCATATCCCACAAGCCATCTCCTAGCAAGACAATATATTGTTATTAGAGGAGATTTAGGAGTCTGAAATTTTTAATGCAATACAACAAATGGAAGCAGACAAAGCCTCAGGTCTAGATGGCTTCTCCGCACACTTCTACAAACTCTATTGGCATATAATAAAATTTGATTTGATTAAGATGGTTAGATATGTGCAAATATCAACGCGCATTGGAGGCAACACCAACTCATCCTTCTTGGCTCTTATTCGCAAAGAGATAAATCCATACCCCTTGAATAGATTCCAATCCATTTCTCTTTGTAATGTCTCCTATAATATCATTTTCAAAGTTATTGTTGTTGATATTATGGTAGCCGCGGGAGGTATTAACCTCCGTGTGTAACCTTTGACTATAATAGAATATTTCAGAAGCAAGAGAAACCCTAAACAGATGTGTAGAAAGCCTAGAAGACAAGTCGGTTCAATAAAAGAATTAATAATAAAGTATTAGATTCTAGAAGGACAAGATGGCCTAGACAAGTGACAAGAACCACTATAAATAGAGGGTGCTTGAGCTCATTTATACTCAGTCACTTCACACTCTCTCTCAAGTATGGCGCAAGTTTGGAGTTGCAGCTGCAAGGATGGAAGGTGGATCTTCTGGGGTGGTTCTTGGTCTCTCTCTCTCTAGCGCTATCCAGCCTAAGATATGCGCCTTACCTTCTAGTATCTCTTGATGGTATTCTTGGTGACACTCTTGGTGGCATTATGATATTCTTGGTAAGTGCAACTGCGATTGAGTATTGTTATTGTTTTGTGGCTTTGGGAATTTCTGTCTAATGAGCTATATTTTGGAAAAATATGCGCTATCTTGGTTATCTGTTGATTCTAGTGTTGCTTCCAGAATCATTTTATCTAGAAAAGGTTATGGTACTCAGGGGTGGTTGCATGCCTATGGTTGGGTGACAGTGGTGATATTGTCTATGGTAAAATGAGCACATTGAATATTTTAACAGGTTATGGGCCCACACTACCTTCATAAACCGCTCAAAGGTAGAGCGAGAGTTCTTTGTCAAGTTTGTTATGGCACCAGTGGCAGCTGCAACTAGGGTTTTTGATTTTGCAATTGCACCAAACCCTAATCAAATTATTTGGGAACCTTAAGTGAAGCGTTGGACCTAATTTCTAGATATTCTAGTGTGCCCTAGCCTAGTGCACCCTCTGGTGTCCTCAACCAACAAAAACGTCAAGTTTGATTTTTTGGTCAAAGTCAAAGGAAAATGTTGACTTTATGTGAAAATTAAGTTTATGGTCAAAGTTGAAATTTCATAGTTTCTATCTCGTTCTAATCATTGAACCTTTTGATTCACTTTCTAACCTCTTCTTGTCAATATGGTGTCTAGTTTCATATTAGAAGAAAAGCTGAGTGATGCTACAAATTTCAAAGGTATGCACTTGCATGTGCTTTTCATGTTGTATCATCCAACAAAAGCATGCGTGTGTTTTGCAGGGAATGTACAAGAGGCCTTGTCCAAGCGACGATATTGCATTCATTACATTCAAGAGGAACAAGCAGTTGAGGCTCCAGGTTCTAGGTTTGATTGATCAAATTGTTAAGTTTCAATTTGCACATATCAAGTTTGATAGTTGAAGTAAACATTATAGTTGTGACAACAATCTTTGAAAGGTTTTATTACTATTAGGTATACTTGGTTGCATTGATATAGATGCTTGTTTCACTTGTTTGCAAAATGAACTACCATCTCCTATAGGAGATATTCTTGTTTTTCTCTCGGGAAGGTCACCTTGGTAATCCTATGATGATTACCATCCTTGTTATCTTATATATGTTCTTATGAAAATGCTATTGGAAATAATTTTGCTCTTGTTGTTCTTGTTCCGGGCAGGTCACATGTGATAGCTCTAAGAAGGAGCTAGAGTGACAGTTGCAAACATGGAGAAGATGACTCCATCTAGTGGTGAGACAGGTGATCTCACCAAGTACCAATTCTAAAGGAAGTGTGTAAAGAAAAATAAGTTTTGGACATCGTTCACTCAGATGTGTGTGGACCAATGTCAACCTCCTCACTAAGCGGGAAAATACACCTCATATGATTTCAAGACATTCTACAGAGAGGTCGGGATTAGGAGGGAGCTCACTACTCCCTACGATCCTCAACATAATGGTGTAGCAGAAAGAAATAATTGATCTATTTAATAATCTACCAAGTCAATGATGAATGACCAGAATCTATCCATGTTTCTATGGGGAGAAGCATCTATGACAACCATATATGTTCAGAATAGAAGTCATCATCATATATTGAAGAACATGACTCCAAAATGAGCTTTCTCTGGAAAGAAGCCAAGTGTTGAACACTTGAGGATCTTTGGCTTTCCTGTCTATATTCATGTTCCCAAGGACAAAAGAAAGAAGTTGGAACCTTTAGGAAAGAAGGGCATATTCGTTGGATACATTGAGTCATTAAAAGCCTACAAAATCTATGTTCTAGATCAACAAAAGGTTGAAACCAACATATATGTGATTTTTGATGAAAATATTGGCTTTAGGAAATCTATAAAAGATTCCATGGATCCCAACAATGAAGAAGAACATGAAGGTACCAAGGAAGAAACTACATGTTCTCCATAACATCTCAATGCAAAACCTTCCACCTTTGAAGAGAAAGAATGGAAGGAAGCTATGATGAAAATTATGTAATCACTTCAAAATGGGTTTACAAGATAAAGAATTTGGTAGATGGAAGTATCGATAAATATAAGGCAATATTCATGGCTAGAGGGATAAAAATTTGATGAGACGTTTGCTCCAGTTACCATATACACCTCTATTAGATACATCATATCTCTTGCAACATCCATGGGTTGGAGTTTACATCAGATGGATGTAAAGAGCACTTTTATCAATGGATTAATTGAAGAAGAAGTATACATATAGAAACCTCAAGGTTTTTAGGTACAACGGAGAGAAACCCATGTATGAAGAAGGCCTTGTATGGACTCAAGCAAGCTCCAATAGCTTGGTATGCACAAATTGATAGTTAATTGACAAGAATTGGATTTTCCAAGATCTATGCTGATCCATATTATTATTACAAGGTTGTGAATGATGCACCTATGATCCAGCTACCATATGTTGATGATTTGTTTCCGACAGGGGCAACGCCTCTCATTATTTAGTGTAAGAGGGAGTTAGCCTCTGAATTTGATATGAAGGATCTTGGTCTCATGCATTATTATTTGGGACTAGAAGTATAACATAAGTGTGGTGAAATATTTTTGGGGCAAGGAAAGTATGTTGTAAAGATCCTTCAGAAGCTTGGGATGATGGATTGCAAATCCATGGAAACTCCCATGGTGACAAACCTAAGGAAGTTGAATCTCTGATTCTAATCCAGTAGATTCATTCCTATACCAACAATTGATTGGTTCATTGATGTATTTGGTTAATACTTGGCCAGGCATTTGCTGTGCTATGAACACATTGAGCCAGTTCCAAGTGGAACTTGGACATGAACACTGGATAGATGCAAAGCATATTTTGAGATATCCCCGCGGGACGCTAAACTATGGTTTGAGATATTCCTCAAACAATGATGTACAATTGCATGGATTTATTGATTCATATTGGGTAGGGAGTGCAGCTGACATAAATAATACTTCTAGTATATGTTTCAATTTGGGATCTGCTATGATATCATTGGCTAGAAGGAAACATAAGTTTGTTGCACTAAGTACTACAAAAGCAGAGTATATTGCAAGTTGTGATGCTTGTACAGAAGTAGTATGGATTCATAAGTTGGTTTATGGACTATTTGATTAGGGGTTGGATTCGATTGTGATATATTGTGATAATCAAAGCTATGTGAATCTTTCAGAGAATCACATGTTCCATGACATGTCGAAGCACATTGAAATCAAGTAATATTTTATTTGTGATAAAGTCGAGAAGGGAGAAGTGATTCTGAAGTACATCTCCACCAATGAGTATACAACTAATATTTTGACGAAGCCTTTGTTCAAGATAAAGTTTGCATACTTGAGGGAGAAGCTGGGACTCATGGAGATTTCTCCCTTGGTTGAAAGGGAGGAGATGACTACCTCAGTTGGGAGGGAGTGCTGATATATGGAATCATGGATGATGCAGATGAATCACATCATGCTAGATATGATCATGCTAGTACAGCTTAGATATGATGCAGAGAATCATGCTAATACAACTTAGATACAATTAGAGATGATACAGTGGAGAGATTCAACATCTGTTGGGACAACTATTCTTCTAGGACGTATGCATGAATTAGAAGAATGGTCCTTGTATCACTCTGTTGAGTGAGTGACTTATGCGAGACACTATTTTGAGTGTGCTAAGTCTAGCACACGAATTATTCAACATCATGCTCGATTACTCAAATGGAGCATGGCCTCGAGAGATGATACAAACGACGATATGATTTGATGCCAGGACATTGTTGTACTGTATGGTGATAGCTTGTGTATCTATTAGTTGATTGCAGTGGAGACTCTGTGTCTTTAGACAATAGATATGTATTAATCTGGTGGATGTGTTCCACTGGTAGTGACTATATGTCACTAGATAGTAGCTGTGCACTATTAGGAGTGGTTGTGTACCACTTGATAGTAGTTGTGTACTATTATTGATCAACATTGCTGTGATCTATTGGATGACATTGTAGTAACAATCTACTACTACTAGATTGCCATGTAGACTACCAGTAGTGTTGATTGTGTTTTCTAGGATGGTGTGCCAACTAGTAGTGTTGGAGGTGATTTCCAGCTAGATGGTTAGTGATGATGATGCTTGTGACTTGATCTGCGTGATCATGAGATATCATGTATGGATATGATGATGCTACCTGTAGAATGGTCTACAAGACTATGTGAGCCTTTCCCATACCATGTGAAATGGATGGATGTGTTTGAGACCATTACAGTTAATACTTCCCTAGCTAGGAGGGAGTGTTGATATTATGGTAGCTGCGGGAGGTATTAACTTCCATGTGTAACCTTTGGCTAGAATAGAATATTTCGGAAGCAAGAGAAACCCTAGAAGATAAGTCAGCTTAGTAAAAGAATTAATAATAAAGTATTGGCTTCTAGAAGGACAAGTCAACCCAGATAAGTGACAAGAACCATTATAAATAGAGGGTGCTTGAGCTCATTTGTACTCACTCACTTCGCTCTCTCTCAGGTATGGTGCAAGTTTGGAGCTACAACTGCAAGGATGGAAGGTGGATCTTCTGGGCTGGTTCTTGGTCTCTCTCTCTAGCGCTATCTAGCCTAAGATATGCGCCTTACCTTCTAGTATCTCTTGGTGGTATTCTTGGTGACACTCTTGGTGGTATTTTGATATTCTTGGTGGTATTCTTGGTAAGTGCAACTGCAATTGCAACTGCTGCAACTGAGTATTGTTCTTGTTCCGTGGCTTTGGGGATTTTTGTCTGGTGAGATATCTTTTGGAAAAAGATGATGCGCTCTCTTGGTTATCTGTTGGTTCTAGTGTTGTTTCTAGAATCATTATATCTAGAAAAGGTTATAGTGCTCGGGGGTGGCTGCGTGCCTATGGTTGGGTGAGAATAATGATATTGTCTATGGTAAAATGAGCACATCGAATATTTTAACAATTGCAAACAAGATGAAACCTTTGCTTCCCAATCTCATCTCTCCCTCTCAAGGAGGTTTCGTTGAAAAAAGATAAATAATTGATCACATCATCCTTATTCAAGAAGAAATTCTCTCAAGCAACTCCGAGAAAGAAAAAGGGATGATTATCAAACTTGATATGGCTAACACTTTTGATAGAGTCAAAACACAGTTTCCCTCGATTGGCCTGGTGAAATTTGGCTTTGTCCCCTCCTTCCTTAGATGGGTTTCAACTTGCTTTTCTTCCCCTTGGATAGCCCCCTTGGTAAATGGTCGCCCTACTGATTTTTTCAGAGCCTCTCTATGTTTAAGACAAGGATGCCCTCTCTCCCCTATCCTTTATATCCTTATGGCTGAAGCTCTTAGTAGATCCTTGGAATTTTGTAGAAGCCAAAAACCCATTTCTGGCATCAAAATCACTTGTGGAACCAAAAGCCTGCTAAACCACTCACAATTTGCAGAGGACAACCTCCTAATCAGTGCTGCCTCTACCATCCTTGCCTTAATATTTAAAATAATTTTGGAATTGTTCACTAAAGCTTCTGGAGGGATCATTAATAAGGCCAAAATTCATCTTTACATGTGGAACGTTAGCCCCAATTTTGCTAGAGCAATATCCAACATCTTTAATTTGCAATACAATGAGAAGTGAGAATATTTTAAATATCTAGGAATCCCTATTAGTCTGAAAACTCTACCCTCTTCTTCTTGGAAACCTATTCTCAATAAATTTAAATTTAAATATAACCAATGGGGATCTCTCTGGTTGAACCCTGCAGGAAGAATAGTGCTTCTCAATTGTGTGCTAAACACCTTCCCGCTCTACCAATTCTCTATGATCCTAGCTCCAGTTTCTTTTTGTAACTCATTCGCCAAGGAGCTTCGACATTTTATTTGGCAAGGGGGGGAATCCAACTCCAAACACTTTCACTTGGTCAACTAGAGCACTGTCTGCGCTCCTAAAAATCAATGGGGGTTTGGGAATTCAGGATCCTACTATAATGAACAAATCTTTGGGAGCCAAAATTCTTTGGAGGTTGATAACTGGTTGAAAAGAAATGTGGAAATATGTTTGGAACAAAAAGTACTTTCTGGGTCCCTGCATGAGATTCCTTAATAATTTAACTCCCCCGTGATATTACTCTCAACTCTGGCACCTCCTCAAAGCCTCACTTCCTCTCATTACCAAGAGCCTCTCTTGGTCCCCTGGTAATGGTAAGCACATTAAAATTTGGAAAGACAACATTTTGGGACACCCTCCCCTTAAGAATAAACAACATCTCTGGCCCTTAAAATCTTGGTTGGACTCACAAACTAAAACAACTATTTATGATATATCTTGTTGGGATGCTCAAACGAGAAAATGGAAGGACTGGTTCTTTGGAAACCCCCCCTTACACCTCCAACCTCTCATCCCTTATTCAAAATTTAAAATGTTTTTCTCCTATCTTTCGAAATTACAAGCATAGCAGAGAATGGGGCAAAAAGGAATACTTCGTCAAGTAAGGATACTATCTGGAGTTGCAAGAAGCGAGATTACCCCCATATTCAAACAAGTTGGAAAACATACGGAATCATGACCTCCTTCTGAAGATTAGTTTCTTCAGTTGGATCCTCAAACATCAGAGAATTCTCACATGAGAGAATTTGGAAAAGAGAGGAATCCAAGGTCCTTCAAGATGTGTTCTTTGTCTGGTGGAGTCTGACACCTCCCATCATATCTTTCTATATTTTCACCAAATCAGTATGGGAATTGGTTCTTTAGGATATTTATTTTCGTACTCAATGGCCCCATTTAGTAGATTTCATGTTTTTCCATTAGGTAAAATTTTATAGGGGCTCCTTCGAAAGCAAACCCATCTTCAAAAGAATATGGTGCACCCTTCCCTTCTTTGTTTGTTGGAAACTATGGCTAGCACGAAACAAAGACATCTTCTAGGAAAATAAATCTTATCCAGAAAAGGTTGTTGCAAAAGCTTTGGGTCTCCTTTGGGAACATCTTAATACATGAGGTATAAAATTAATGCAACTTGATGTGTTAGATCATTGGGAAAAGAGTTGGATGGAGAGAATCCTAATAAACATAACAATAAAAAATTCTGTTTATATTGGATCAACATGGCAGCTCCAAATCCTGGTCATATTCTTCCCTCAATGGATAAAAGACCGAGCTCATCACTCCCTTTGCTTTGACGGAGCTTCAAAAGGAAACCACGGGGTGACAGGTGTTGGAGGGGTGCTATATGACCCTAGAGGGAAAATAGAGACAACATACCACTAGTCTATAGGCACTGCCACAAACAATCAAGTAGAGGCCTATGTCTTCTTAAAATGATCGCAAATAGCAAGAGAAAAAAACATCGAGACCATGACAATAGTGGGAGATTCTAACAAACACAATTCGTCATTTGATCCAGTGTTCTATTCCTTCAGAAGCTTGTTTAAAATTGATTTTTGTTCGTATCCAAAGTCTTGTCAAGGAAATCGGCCAAGTCTCCTTTTGGATTGTCAAGAGAGAACTTAATTCTTTGCCAGATGAGATGGAAAATAATGAAGCAAATGGGGAATTTGGCTTATTAACTATAAATGGGAAGACAAATTATAGGCCTATTCCTTAAGCCCTTGATTTTGAAGAGGTCATATGCCCATATCTTTGGACCTTAAAAAGCTACGAAGCCGGTCAACATGATTCTAGACACGTGGTGGTCCTATTCAACTACCAACTACCCCACCCTCCATGCTTCCCCCTTAACCCTGGTTGCCTCATCCTCTTTTCTTCATTCTCTGACTTCTTTCCTTCCTTTCAGGTCAACATTCATCCCCCCTGCCTTGCTCTAGTTGTCCCCCTACTCATGTTCCTGTCGTTTAGTCCTTTCTTCCACTCAGATCTCCCTGAACCCATACTCTAAGTCGCTCATTTCCTCCATATCTTTCCTTGGATCTCATGAGCCTTTCCTCCTCTATGGTACCTCACTTCTTGCCTCCTGTCATTTCAGTTTATGTCACTTTGTGTCAATACTCATACTTATTTCCTCTCCCAAGTCGTGTTTTCTTTTTTCATTGTTGCCTCCCATGTGACCACCTTCAACCATGTTTTCTCCCATGATTATGATCGTCCAAAAAAATATTGGATATGCAACTAAATCCATCAAGGTGGGATGCATTGCCCCTCAATCCTGTTAGCCCCCCTCTACAAATTCATTTGGCCTCTCGACGTTCAACAAAGGAATTCTCTTCGTCAAGAAAGGTGGAAAAAACACAACAGTAGAGCTTTCAACATGACAAACCACCGTCAAGGAATTGTTTCCAGAGTACTGCAGTCGCAACAAGAGCTAGATGATATTCAAAATTTGGTCATCATGTTGTAGAGAAGAATGAACACCCTCACCTCCTAGGTCCTCTCAGTTATAGAACTCAGTGTGAATCAACGACATTCGGTTCAAGATCTGGACGACGCGGTGGATGCATTGCGCAGTCAACTAGAGGAAATCCGTTTTCAACCAGCGTTCCAAAAGCCACAAGATAATGCAACAATGGATACTGAGTTAACAAATTCCAGCCCAGGGGTGTCTCATCTTCCAAACCTCAATGCCACTGTCCAACAAGAAAAGGATGATGAAATGGAGGAAGTGAATGACCAGGCTAGGTCCCCTCCTTAAATCTTAGCTTGCATGAACTTCAAAATTTGGCCATGTCTAGGGATATTCTATAGAAGGTATGCTAGAAATATGCTAGATTGGAACAATTGTATTCACCATGATAAACTCTTTAGCTCAGTAGTTCAGAGCATTATGGGCACAATTTTGGACCTCCCCTTTTGGGATTTTTGTCTATCTATGTATCTTGATGTATCATGCTGTTTCAGAGTAGCCTTTTTATAAATATATATTCTCTTTTTCCCTATGCAAAATGCAAATACGAGGGTCTAGTTTAGCTCTTTTTCCATGTTATTCCAAGTTAATACTCGACTCATTAATGCTAGCTACATTGGATTTCCCCCCCTTTTGGGGTGTATTTACCTTCCATATTTCATTTCATCACCATTCTCTATTTTTTTGGATTTAAAGAGAACTTGACTTGGTATTCCATCTTTGTTGAGTAATAACCTAAATATTTATTTTTGGGCATGGCTTCTATCTAAACTTCCCATGTAAGCATTCCTTGACATTGTGTTTTCACCCTCTAACCTTAAAAGCTTTGCTTTCTTCCATCATCGATGCCATTGGTTAGTATTTCGTTGATCAACTACTTGGTTGAGGGTATAAATGCTCTTATCTTGTATGAGATTAATCAACTCCTCTTGAACCCTAAAGTTATTTGTGTCCTTGATCCATGAATCCACCCCACAACTTTTGCTATTTATGACCTATGTTTCAAACAATCCATCTACCAATAAGAGGGGAGGATGCACAAATGCCTTTAGAACCATAGTTCTCTATGGTTTGAAGGTTTGGGGACATATATTATCAAAGTCACATTGAACCATGACAGATAGAGTTCACATTCTCATGCTTCACCACATCATCAAATGCAAGAAGACAATTCCTTGAGCATTATTCAAGCAGAGTTTGCGGCACCCTACATCAGGATTGAAACAATTTTCACATTAATTTACCCTTTGAACTTGGTTTGACACTTTGTGGACTCCCCATTGGATAGAGATAAATATCTTTATCTTGCATGTTTCACCTAGGAGGCCATAAGGAAGCCATAGCCACTAAACGCACCTCTAATTGAGATTGTTGTTGGTTTGTAGAGGTTATCCGTCTACCTTAGTGGGTTGGTATCTCGATAGATTTCCTCCCTTTGTTTAAATACATTCTTGACACCCTTGGTCGAATTCTATCGAATAGATAAGAGTTGAATAAGATCATTAGAGAGGAAATCATCTAGCAGAGTGTTAGGGTACTTATGCCAACCCACCAAGGGGGATAAAAATGGCCTTCTACACATACCAGTTTTTGGAGTTGAGAGATAGCCTTATTGTTTGCACCCCCCCCCAATAAGAGGGAAGGAAGTGCGAATGCATTTAGAACCATAGTTATCTATGGTTTGAAGGTTTGGGGACATACATTATTAGATTCACTGGACCATGACAAATAGAGTTCAGATTCTCATGCTTCATTACATCATCAAATGCAAGAAGACAATTCCTTGAGCATTATTCAAGCAGAGTTTGCGACACCCTACATCATGATTGAAACAATTTTCACATTAATTTACCCTTTGAAATTAGTTTGACACTTTGTGGACTCCCCATTGGATAGAGATAACTATATTTATCTTGCCTATTTTTCCTAGGAGGCCATAAGGAAGCAATATCCACTAAACATGCCTCTAATTGAGCTTGTTGTTGGTTTGTAGAGGTTATCTTTCTATCTTAGTGGGTTGGTATCTCGATAGATATCCCCTCTTTGTTTAAATACATTCTTGAAACCCTTGGTCGACTTGTATCGAATATATAGGAGTTGAATAAGATCATTAGAGATGAAATAATCTAGCAGAGTGTTCGGGTACTTGGGCTAACCCACCAGGGAGGATAAAAATGGCCTGGAGTTGACAGATAGCCTTATTGCCCCCCCCCCAACACACACACTTCAACATTGGATGCATGATCATACTTCGTCTGATTGATTACATCTTTCTTTTCAGTGCTTCCAACAAATAGAATCACCTAGATACATGAATACAAAAACACTACATTAGTGATCATATTTGTGAGACTCAGGTAGGCCTTTTGTACCTCCTCTAGATCTCCATTGCAAGTTGTAGCACCTCGACAATGAGCACATCTCAGGCTAGAGCTTCTTGCTCTACCAATTCTTCCTACTAGAAATATACTGGGGTTTCATCCATACAACCTCAGATGGTAGGAGAGATTGTATCAGAGGAGCTTGATTTCCCCTTAGGTGAGCCATGCCCCTTAATAATGTTAGGGTTTTTTGGGGTTCTCTACAAAACTTGCACTATTGATTTGTTTCTTCACTCCATGGTTTGAGGTTGTAGAGTATAGGTCTTTTACGTCATACACTAGTTTTTATTTTATCATGCTTTCCTATGAGTGGCTTTTGCACTCCCACTTTGTATCTCACACTTTTGTACCTAACAGTGCCATTGACCTATTTACGATTATTTGGTGGACATTAATAAAATTATCTTACCTTATATTTCAATATGTAGATACATCGTCGATTGACTTTCTTCAAATCCTTATCCAGTACATAACAGTGTCGGGACTCGTACTTTTGCGCTATAATATCCTTCCACAGGGTCTTCTAGAGATAACTCGCCATGAACCTTTTGTTGCCAAATCTTTTATGAAGTGGTGAATATTATTCAATGCCCACCCTTTGTCTTTTGTCTTGGCTATAAGCTTTTACTATAGTAATGGTACTTTCTCATAATGATTTTTTTGTGAGCATACAAATTTGAAAACTATTCTTCTAAATTTTTCCAAAATAGCTTTTAGAATGTAAGTTAGCATGTGCCAAAACACTAATATAGCCTAAGGACAAAGTTTACCAAGGTAAATTCTTTTTCATTTGATAGCTCCCAGTTACGCCAAATATTTACTTTGGCCTCAATTTTTTCCATGAACCTTTTGTGGTTTTTTCCCCCTACCCACAAGGTTTGAGTGGGAAGCCCAAATATTTCATGTCACCATAGAAATCAGTGTGTTTGAATGGAAAAATCTATAAACCCCGCCTCTCCATCTCTTCATATAGATCAATGAAAAAAATTGAAGACTTAATCAAATTTACTTGCAGCCCTATTGTAGTACTATACAAATCCAATATATCTTTTAACTATTTTGCTTCTTCAATAAATCTCTTTAAAAAACATAGAACCTCATCTATGAACAAAAGATGGGTTAGAAATATATCTCTTCCCACTTTTACCACCAAATTTATCCTTGATCTTTTTGTTTCCTTAGTTGTCCTACTCAATCTTTCCATGATTATGACAAATAATAGGTGTGAGAGAGGGAAACCTTGCCTTAAACCCCTAGAAGGATGGAAATACATTGACACTAAACCATTAATTAACACAATAAAAGATATCAAAGTGACACCCTATTACCAAAATAGTTACCAACTTAACGAGAATTGTGACCTCAAAATGATAACTCTCGCCTAAATAAACCATATTTTTTTGTGAAAAACACCAAATCAACTCTCGTTTGAAAAAACGACGTTACTGGTAGCACCTTTTTTGGGGGAGGTGGTAAAAATTGAGACTCGATTCAAATCACAACCTTGAAAATCGATACCATTGCAGAAAATTGACCCTTGAATTGAAAAGTGGCTCTACTAGTAGAGCACCACTTTAATTTTCGAAGTTAAAATTACAAGTTAATTGAAACTGTAACGTCGACGACTAGTACCATTGCAAATGAAAATGTCAAAATTGTCTCGTAAACTAGAAACTTGACAAAATGTTTATTATATTTTTAGGTTTTATTTTTATTTTTTGTTGTTAATGTTTTTTAATAAACTTACGCTAAAAATGAAAGAAAAAAAAGTTGTATACAATTTTTAATTTTTTTTATAAATATATCTTGTAAAAACAATTTGACAATAAGTACCATCGCAAATGAAAACATTAAAATTGGCTCCTAAATTAAAAACTTGAAAATTGTTTATTATTTTTTAAATTTACGTTAAAAAATGAAAGAAAAAAAGGTAAAAAAAATAAAATAACACCTTTAAAAAAAGGCGTTTTCTAAACATTCTACGTTTCGGCATTTTTCATCGGAATCTGACAATATAGATCTGGGTGAAGTCACAGTTTCTACTGTTTAAATTGCGTTTCTGAACGCATAGATGGATTCAACATCCTGAAAAAACCCTAGGCCACTCAGATTATATATAGTTAACCACTCAAATTTACAGATCCAACAATTTCTCGCCGGATTTAAGGAAAAATTAAATGAATAATATCCCTGAAAAAGAGTCAAAACATAGAATATTTAAACTATGACTTAAAAAAATTGTCTAACATAATTTTATAAAAATAAAAAATAACATAAAACTTAATATTTATATACCAAAAAAGTTTAGTTAAAAAAAAAGAAGCAAAAAACACTTAATAAATAAATAAATAGCCAAAAGAACCCCTAAAAAACTAGTTATATAAAATTTTTTTAACAAACAAAACAAATAAAAAACAAAACAAATTTAAAAAATAAAGTAACAATAATAACATAAATTAAAAAAAATGAATTAACAAAATAGAAATTGAAAAATGAAATTAAAATAAAAAGGAATTTGACCCCAAAAATAAAAAAAATAAATTAAAGAAAAAAAAAACAAAAACAAAAAAACACAACTATATAATGGGATGGCGATTTTGGGAATCGTTAGTCCCCTATTCACCATTCAAACTCCACCCCCAATGCCCCTCATTCACTCTCCCCCCACCTGCCTCGTCCCTCCCCCATTGGTGGCAAGTGGAGGGAGGGCCTGTTGGTTGTTCCGCTGACGATGCGTGGAGAGAGGGCACATGGGAGGGACGAGGGAGGGGGGAGGTGGGGAGAGATGGAGGGAATGAGGGGCCATATGGGTTGGAGTTTGGATGGGGTATCGAGGGACAAAATATTCCCACAATTGCTATCACTTGGTTTCCTTGAGTTTTTTCTTTTTAAAATTTTGATTTATTTTTTTTCAAATTCTTTTTTATTTTAATTTGATGTATTTTTTCTAATTTTATTTCTTTTGTTTTGTAAATTTCTTTTTTATTTTTATTTTGAATTTTCAATCTTAATTTTTAGTTTTTTTTTTTTTCCTTTTTTTAATTTTATCTGCTGTTTATTTATTTTTAAAATTGTTTAAACTTTGTTTTTAGAGTATTTTGATTTTTTAAAAAGTTTTAGGTTGATTTTTAATTTTTAAAACTTATGTCATTTTTTTAAGGTGTTAGTTTAATTTTTTTTTTTTTGTTTTATCTTGTTTGCCACCTTTTTATATTTTCATTTTTTTAGTATGAAATAAAAAAATAATAAACATTTTTTCAAGCTTCCAATTTAGGAGACCATTTTAATGTTTTTATTTGTGATGGTATCGATTGTTGGATTTTTTTTTCAAGGTGTTATTGTTATTTTTTTTTTAAACTTATTTACGACCCTTTATTTTTTTTAGCGTAAATTAAAAAAAATAATAAACATTTTTTCAAGTTCCCAATTTAAGAGTAAATAACATTTTCATTTGCGATGGTACCAGTCGTCGACACTAAGGTTTCAATTAATTAATAATTTTAATATCGAAAATAAAAGTGTTGTCACTGGTAGCCACACTTTTCTATTTGTAGCCACACTTTTCTATTTGAGGGTCAATTTTCGCAATGGTATTGGTTGTCAAGGTTGCGATTTGAATCGACTCTCAATTTTTACCACTTCCCAAAAAAGGGTGCTACCGGTAGCACTGCTTTTTGAAATGGGGGGTAAAAATAACCACTATATGTAGTCTCTAAAAAAACAGGGACTCTGGAGAGTTCTCATTAAGTTGGTAACTTTGTTCACCTTGCCTTAACCTCACAAAAGTATGGAAATACTTTGATGCTAAACCATTAATTAAAAAAACAAAAGACACTGAATTGATGCACCTCATTACCCAATTGACCAATGGC
>JZKD02S2357656.1:334897-369926 GCA_000966675.3 Picea glauca | reverse complement strand
TTGCCTTTCTTGACTCACACTCTTCCCCAAGCTTATTGTACTCAACCCCCTATTGGAAGATTGCTCGTTGTCATTGATGTCAATCCTAGCCATTGGCTCCTGGACCCCACAGTTGATTGAAGTAGATAGACATGAAGGAAATTAGACATGTAGATACAACACCCATGGATGGATAGTATAAGTCATGTCGATTCCGGTTGTATGTGGCACGTCATGTGGATCCTCACGATTGAGGATAAATGAATTTTTGAAGATGACAATGTGAATTGAAGCAAAAACTACATGTCGACCCTAATGTTAAAATGAAGTGACATAAAGGTTATAAATAAATCTCATTATACATTCATTTTTCAACACACACAAGTTTGTTAATGAACAAGGAGATATAAGTCGAATTTCAGAGGAAATCTGAAGTAAAGAAGGCCGAATTTCAAGGGAGGATGAAGTCTTTTGGTGGTGTGTTCTAAGGTATGTTATTTACAAGTCATCTTACCATTTTTGCTATAAATTTGTTTCTAGAACGATTCAGATGGTGTATTTTGTATGCTATTGAGAAGACATATCTAGGTACCAGTGGTAAAAATTTCAGTTCTTAATTCACTATAATTTTGGAGATACACTCTATGGAAGATAGGGTTTGACTAGTCCCGAAGCTAGTCATAAACATGTGTTTTGGGTAAAACAGTCATAACGTCTTCATAGAGAATCCAAATTAAGTGAGACCAATTGCATTGGAAATATTACGGGCAGTAGTTTCCAATGTACAAATTTCAGAATCTTATGTTAAATATTGAGCGCGGGGCATGCTGTACAAGTTCGCTCTCCTGAATAAACCAAAATTGAATAAGGTCTACCATTTTCTCTATAACCCCTTTTCTGGGAGGATTCAAGGAGTGAAACTTGGAGGAGTTTCAGAGAATACATTGAGTTATATTATCTACAGGATCATATTATTCTAATAAGTGAAGAATTGCAGAAGTTGAAGAAGTCTCAGGAAGCATTATCAGGTTCTATGTGATAGTTGGTTGATGGTGATAATTTAATGTAAAGTTTTATTATCTCTCATATGTTCTTGGGTGGAAGGAAGGGGAAAGGATGGAGAGTTCAACCCTCTCTTGATATTGGAGGAATGTATCTTCCTTTTGAAGGTTTATCCCTCCCTTTATATTTGGAATCTATAGCTACCTTTGTAAGTGATTACTTCCCTTGAACACTAAGTATTGGTTATTTCTCATATATTGTGCATGGTGTATTGTGGTGTATTGGCTCTTCTACTATTGTTCATTGTTCACTAGATACAATTGAATATATAATCTGGTTGACGTATAAGTTGATTTTTTTTTTTTTTTAAATTGTACTTGACACTGATTCACCCCCCTCTCAGTATCATCAATTGGTATCAGAGCTAGTTGCCTTCAGAACAGTTTAGCCACTGGAAGGAAAATCCTGAGCAAAGATGGATGACCATGAGAACATTCCAAATGGGATTCATCGATTTGATGAAAGTAATTATGTATACTAGAGTGATAGAGTGAACATTCCATCAGTATCATCAATTGGTATCAGAGCTGGTTGCCTTCAGAACAGTTTAGCCACTGGAAGGAAAATCCTGAGCAGAGATGGATGACCATGAGAACATTCCAAATGGGATTCATCGATTTGATGAAAGCAATTATGTATACTGGAGTGATAGAGTGAAAACCTACCTAACAACTTTGGGAGTAGACATTTGGTACTCAGTTGTAAATGGCTATGTAATCCCAAAGAATGCTCCAACCGATCCAAATGAGAAGAAGCTTATGAGTTGTAATTCAAAATACATACATGTTATTCTAGGAGCATTGGCACCAACCATTTCCAACAAATTGATGGGATGCAACACTGTTAAAGAGGTATGGGACAAACTCAAGAGTATCTATGAAGGTGATCCAAAAGTTAAGCATGTCAAGATTCAACGACATAGAGCAGAATTTGAAAATTTGAAGATGGATGAAAATGAAGATATTGCAACCTATTTTCTTAGAGTTGATGAAGTTGTTAATGGTATCAGAGGATTAGGTGAAGATCTCAATTAATCCTTGGTTGTACAAAAAGTGTTGAGATCACTTATCTTGAAGTATGATGCTAAGGTCTCCACCATTGAAGAAACCAGGGACTTGAACAAAATGACAATGGATGAATTACATGGGTCTCTTATAGCACATGAAATGAGAACAGGTACAAAAAGTGACCATCCAAACAATGAAGCAACCTTTAAAGCCATAAAGAAGACAAAAGACAAGGATAACGACCTTGATGAAGAAATAGAAAATTTCGTAAAAAGGTTCCAGAAGGGAACTGAAAGATACAAAGGTAAGTATCCTCTCAAATGCTTTAACTATGGTAGAATAGGACATATTGTTGAAAACTGCTACTATAAAAAGAGAAGTCTCAACAATAAAAAGAGCTTCTACTCCAAGGATGATGACATATTCTTATATGAGAGTGATGAAGAAGATAATGATGGAGGATAAGTCCTCTTCATAACCTAAGAAACCTAGGATGATGATCACAAGAGTTATAAAGAAGAAGAAATCATTTCTGAAGAAGATTCAGATGAAGAAACCAACCTTGATTCCTTTTGGGGATACAAAGACAACGTAGAGAGTGAACAAGAAGATGAGAATCTTGAAAAGCTGAAGCATGTTGAAACTAAAAATAACAAGCTTAGAAACACAAACATAATACTAAAAGGTGAATTGATTAGTTGTGAAGAAGATAATTATAGGCTTGAAAAGACCATTGGTAGCTTGAAGGAACAATTAGAATATTATGAGAAATTGAAAGCAGATTTGGATCACACAAAAGGGGAGCTACTATTGACAATAGAAAAGTTGAAGTTCGAAAAAAGCACTGAAAAATTAGATGAGATCCTTAGCAGTCAAAGATCTCCAAACGACAAGATAGGACTAGGATGCAATGACATTTTGAAGACAACAAAACAAGAGAAGGAAGATGAAAATGATGAAACCAACACTCCATAGCAAGTTGAACAAGAAGATAGAAGACTAGAATTCAGAAGGAATGAGACATCAAGAAGATCCTCTCCCATCAGGTATGAAAGCAATCATTATGAAGGAAACTACAAAAGAATAGATCGTGAACCCAGATGGACCACACCACAAAGAAGATCACTTACTCCGAGGTATCAAAATTTCTTTTTTGGACATTGTTATACTTGTGGAAATTTTGGACACAAGACAATCAATTGTAGAATCAATGAAAGGAATAACTACGCAAGTTACATGAATGGTGCAAATAGTAGATATGGAAATGTTCGTAGACCTGTCAACAGAAATTATAACCCATTTGACCTATTAATGGATCAAAATATTGTATGCTACAAGTGAAATAATCTTGGTCAAAAAACACGAGATTGCAGAGAGATGAAGGAAGATAATCCTATGTCAAATGTCCCTATGCCAACTACACCATGGAAAAGGAAAGAAATTCCACACAATGAAAACTGTTGAATAACATTAGTCGCTAAAGAATGCAAAGAAGAAGATGAATGGTTCATAGACATTGGGTGCTCATCTCATATGACAGGATATCAAAGAAAATTTGTCAGCTTGAAGAAAAAGGGTGGAAATGTTGCATTTGGAGATGAATCATCTACCAAAATATTTGGAAAAGGAACTGTAAATCTTGTAAGTGAAAATGTAAAAGAAGGAAAAGTCCTATTGGTTGAATATCTGAAGCATAATCTCCTCAGTGTAAGCAAAATATGTGATCAAGGTTACACTCTTATGTTTGACTCCCAAAAATGTAAAATCAGAGAAAAGAAATCAGGAAGATTGGTTGCAATTGCAAAAAGAAGACTGAACAACATATACATCCTAGACATGAAGAAGAGAGAGAAGACATAGGCCACACAAAAGGATTCCAAGTAAGAAAAAGTCCCAAAGACCGAAAATAAGGATGAAGTATTATTGAGTGCCACATGTTTAGGGGGAGTAGCCCCAAAGAAGAAGGTCACCTTATGCCATTGAACTCAGGGGGATCATCCCCACCCTTTGCCATTGATTTCAAAGGGGGAGAGAAATTGGGATCATGATGACAGGGGGAGCATGAGTGTTGCCATAAATGACAAAGGGGGAGATTGTTGGAAGATTGGTTGTTGTCATTGATGTCAACCCTAGCCATTGGCTCCTGGACCCCACAATTGATTGAAGTAGATAGACATGAAGGAAATTACACATGCAGATACAACACCCATGGATGGATAGTATAAGTCATGCCAATTCCGGTGGTATGTAGCACATCACGTGGATCCTCACGATTGAGGAGAAATGAATTTTTGAAGATGACAATGTGAATTGAAGCAGAAACCACATGTCGACTTTAATGTTAAAAGGAAGTGACATAAAGGGTATAAATACATCTTATTATACATTCATTTTCCAACATACACAAGTTTGTTAATGAACAAGGAGATATAAGTCGAATTTCAGAGGAAATATGAAGTAAAGAAGGTCGAATTTCGAGGGAGGATGAAGTCTTTTGGTGATGTGTTCTAAGGTATGTTATTTACAGACCATCTTACCATTTTCGCTATAACTTTGTTTTTAGAACAATTCAGATGGTGAAATTTGTATGCTATTGAGAAGACATATCTAGGTACCTGTGGTAAAAAATTTAGCTCTTAATTCACTATAATTTTGGAGATACACTCTGTGGAACATAGGGTTTTTGACTAGTCTTGAAGCTAGTCATAAACATGTGTTCTAGGTAAAACAATCATAACGTATTCATAGAGAATCGAAATGAAGTGAGACCAATTACATTGGAAAGATTACGGGCATTAGTTTCCTGTGTACAAATTTCAGAATCTTATGTTAAATATTGAGCGTGGGGCATGCTGTACAAGTTTGCTCTCCTGAATAAACCAGAATTGAATAAGGTCTACCATTTTCTCTATAACTCCTTTTCTAGGAGGATTCAAGGAGTGAAACTTGGAGGAGTTTCAAAGAATACATTGAGTTATATTATCTATAGGATCAGATTATTCTAAGAAGTGAATAATTGCATAAGTCTCAGGAAACATTATCATGTTCTATATGAAGGTTGGTTGATGGTGATAATTTAATGTAAAGTTTTATTATCTCTCATATATTCTTGGGTGGAAAGAAGGGGTAAGTATGGAGAGGTCAACCCTCTCTTGATATTGGAGGATTGTATACTCCTTTTAGAGGTTTATCCCTCCCTTTATATTTGGAAGCTGTAGCTACCTTTGTAAGTCATTACTTCCCTTGAACACTAACTATTGGTTATTTCATATTGTGCATGGTGTACTGTGGTGCATTGACTCTTCTACTATTGTTCATTGCTCATTAGATATAATTGAAAATATAATATGGTTGAAGTATAAGTTGAAAAAGTTTTTAAATTGTACTTGATATTGATTCACGCCCCTCTCAGTATCGTCACCCCCATGTGCCCAATAACTTTGAGATGTGACCACTCGCACCCATTCTCTTACATGTATTCAATCATTGGCTTTGGGAACACTCAATCGGAAATAGGAAGGTTCATATACAAATAACAAATTTAGGAAAATGGGTTAAATCGATATACATGAGTATTTCCCCTTGGACCCCCCTGACTATTATCTTAGTCACTCCCCCCTCTTGTGGATTAATTCAGCCCCCATCTCTTATCCATGTCCCCTTAGCCGCTAGCATCAAATTTTTATTAATAAATCAAAGAAATACAATTCACATATTACATCGCTTGGCCATAGCCACATATTATATCTACATAAGCATTAATTAAACTGGGGATTATAGTGGGGAAGTTACATTCCTCCTCCCCTACAATTATACATCATCCTTAGTGCACTCTATGCCAATATACATATATGCAAATTTACATCACAATACTTAGAAAGTAAAATTCTGCAATTTTAGCAACTCCAACCAAAATCTCATGTTCCTCTTAACTTGCCGAACCAAGGTTATAACCCTATGTTTCATAGGATCACCTGGTGATTATAATCTCTTCTTCTAGTTGCATTTTATTGTAAATAATATTTTATTATGCAAATGATTTACAAAAAGAAAAAGAAAAGAAAAAGAAAAGAAAGGAAAAAGAAAAGAAAAGAAAAAGAAAAGAAAAAGAAAAGAAAGGAAAAAGAAACGAAAGGAAAAGAAAAGAAAAAGAAAAGAAAAGAACAAAAATATAAAAAAATTCAAAAGAGGGTATAAAAATGAAAAAAAAAGAAAAAAATAATAATAAAAACCCCATGGATTAAGATTGGTTTGATTCATATTGTCTAACCATGATCAAGTCATTTAAATTTATGCAGATAGAATAGTGAATAAATTGGGCTAAACAGTTTAATCTTAGCCTGATTAGATAGGATAGTGAATAAATTTGGCTAAATAGTCTAAGATTAGCAAAATGTCTTAGGTTAGAGTAATTGTTGACCCAACAGTTTAATCTAGGTTAATGTGCTAGGTACTTAGATTAAGAGATATGTTAGTATATTTTGTTTCAATAAAATCTTGTTTCACAGGATCATGCAGGACTTAATATCTTTGCGAAGTACATCTTGATCAAAAAGAAGAATGAGTTGCTCACTAACGACACCTATGCACAATTTTGGAAGCAAACATCAACAACACAACACAGGTTACTATCTTCCTTCGACATAGAGAAAGGAAGGATGCACATGGCGTTCTTGCAAGCACATGTCCCCCATCCCAAGGTAATTTCCGATTACAAGAGGGAAACATTTGAATTTGATGTAAAAGAGGTGCATCCAACTGATCAAATGTATATGCACAGAAAAATTGGGGAGATGATTTTCTCCACCTTGGAAAACACCTCCACGACTGCTGTAAAATTGCAGGTCTCTTTAAACAATGTCCAGTCTCAGTTGAAGCTGGAAAATGTATCTTCTCTAGCCAAGGACAATAAGATAAAATCTCTGGAGGAGCTGGTATTGAAAATTGGATATGATCCATCAAATGTTAAAGCAACCGAGGAATTAATAAAAAAGAAAAATGTTGACATAACATCTTTGAAGAAACAACTGAAACTCCCAACCATTGAAGACTCACAGGTAAAGGAAATGGCTGAGATTGAAAGCCACAAGGAGGAAATGCTGAAATTAATCACAGAGCATAATGCACAGATTAAGGAGATGGAGGTCGAACTAGACAAGTTAGTCAAAGAAAAGGAACAGAGTGTACCAATGACTGTCATCCCACTAGAAGCAGTTCCCATCACATGAGTCAATACAACAACAACAACTACAACAAAGATCCCTTCAGCCGTTCTAGTGACATCTTTAGATGCTTTTGAGAAATTAGTGAAGTCAATGGAGGACATGACCCTGTAAGGAGAAGAGATTAAAAGATTGCAAGAAGAAATAAATAACCTCCAGAAACTGAAATCCATGTTTCAGTCAAGTTACAACACAGAGATTCATAAGTCACAGAGACTCACTTAGGAAATAAAGAAGTTGCAGAAGGATACAGTCATGGCCAAAACATTGTTATAATCCAAGGAAAACATATGGATGGACATCAACAAGTCCATGACAGAGATTTGGCCACTCATAGAAATTGTGTTTGAACAACATGAACTGGTGCAGAGAGCCAGACAAGCCATTGAAAAGATAAGGGAAGAGATGGGAGAGAGGCCCATAGAGGCCACTGAAATCATTAGGTTCTTAAATTCTAAGACCAAAGAAGAGCTTGAGGCTTTGGAAATCGATGATAGGGAAGAAAAAAATCCTTGAGGTCCAGAAGGTTTTGACTAAGGGGGGATTGATGCTACATCTTGAGGAGAAAGCCCATAAAATGGACATTGGAGTGCAGAGGTTTTTCAACAAGGTCGACTCACTGCACAAGAAGGGACTTCTAGGTTTACTAGTGATCAATGACAAGATGATTACTCTGTCAGACTACAAAAAAAAGATCCTCACAATAGCGAAAGATGGTTCTAAATTTGCAGGCATACAAGGGAGCATTACTGGAAAAGAATTCTTAGAAACTTTACAGTTGGACCTGAGTATCCAACAAGAAATAAAATACATTTTCATTATAAAGCCTACCTTTGCCAAGTACACATAGATGGATGAAACTTACAGAAGGTTACTCAAGGTTTCCATCCCTAGTCAAAAGAGATGGGAAGACCTATGTTCTTTACTCGAGTAGAGGTCATGTGGACATCCGAGTCAGCATGAGGAAGATAGTCAAAGTCAAGTTGATGAATCACCAACTACTTCCCCCAGAATCAACACCAAGGATTCGAATACATCATCAACAATCCTATTATTTTGTAATTTGTAATCTAGTTAGTTAGATTTTTACTCCACCATATCCTAGTCATTAATGACAGGATCAGATGTAATTGTTGTATAAATACTTCTCACTTTGAAGTATTGAGGGTTGATTTTTGCACCCAGGAAGCTATATTTATAATATTTTTGAGAAGATCGACCAATAATAAAAAGACCGATTCACATGATTTTTGCGTTTGGATGTTGGTGATGTTCATCTTTCTCTGTTAATGTTTATCTTACTCTGTAACCATTTTTGTTTTCTGTTTCTAATCGTTTAAAGGAAGTTAATGAACATAATTTGTCTCGTGCACTCTGTTTCTGGTCTTTAGCGATCTGCATGTTATTCATCTGATATTAATCAAAGAAATTATTAACTGCTTCTTTGCTTGGTTGAATCTCTCACATGTTCTATCTTTCCATCACATTTAATTCTAATAGATCCATCATTCTCATTATCTCTCCCTATGAAGGAATCTATAAAAAATGTATCTGATCTCAATCTTTAACATAGACCCCATAGCCTAATGGATTTTTAAATGCAATACTTCAGCGAATATTTATAAAGAAAACAACAAAATCAGATTATTATAACTAGCCTAATATCTAAAAACTCAAACAAATCTAAATCCTACAGAGAGATTCCTCTCTGAAACTGGCAGGGCTAGATCCCAGTTTCAAAAGTGGTTTTGGTAAGTTACCTCTGTCAATTTCTTCTGCCCCTAACAACCTCTGGGAATTACAGAGTGCTAACAGAAGGCACCATTTGTTTATTAGGGATAAAACAAGGGATGTACCATCCGTTTATAAAGGCTAACCCAAGGAATGATCCATTCTTTTATTAAGGTCCCCATTGCAGTTGGCCAAAACTCTGGGATGTGGTTTCAAAATTTTGGTTGCTCAAAATGGAATCTTGCATTATGTTTCTTCAAAACTGTTAAAACTTTGTGGGTATTCTACCCGCATGTTTTCTTCATTCTCCCATGTAGCATCTTCAGGACCATAACAGGTCCATTGAACCTTTACCAACCCTATGGCTTTTTTCCTGAGTACTTTGAATTTCTGGTCCAGGATGCGTACTGGTTCCACCCGAAAATCCCCTTTGCGCTCCACCTGGATCACATTCCAATCAATTACGTGGTTAGGATCAGGCACATATTTCTTTAACAATGACACATAAATACATTATGCACTCTCATGGATGCAAACAAAGCTAACATGTATGCAACTGGCCCTATCTTTTCTAATATTTCAAAAGGTCCACAATATCTTGCTGCCAACTTCGACCAACTTCCTAATCTTAGCGAACTTATCTTTGCCTTCACTTTCAAAAACACATGTTCTCCCACTTTAAAATCTCTGAAAACTTTGTTCCTATCTGCATAAATTTTCTGCCTATCCCGGAAAGCCTTCAAATTCTGCTTTATATTTTCCATCTGATCTTCTGTTTCTTTTAACAATTCCGGCCCAACAACTGCCCTGTTTTCTAGATTATCCCAACTCACCGGTGTGTTACATTTTCTGCCATACAATGCCTCAAATGGACTCATTTTCAATGAGGCCTGATACCCATTGTTGTAAGCAATTTCAACTAAATGAATATAATATTTCCACTTTGATGGTTGATCTATCACATGCATTCTAAGCATGTCCTCAATTATCCAATTAGTCCTTTCTGTTTGTCCCTCTAACTCTGGATGATATGTTGTACTAAGATTTAAACTTGTCCCAACGCCCTTGAAAAAACCCTTCCAAAAATTGGAAGTAAACTTTGGATCTATGTCTAAAACTATTGCCTTAGGCACTCCATGTAACCTAACAACTTCTCTCATATAAATTTTTGCAATATTTGTTGCCTTGTGCGTAGTCTTTACTGGAATGAAATGTGCCGCTTTAGTTAACTTATTCACCACCACCATGATGGGATCATGTCGCTTCACTATTTTGGACAACTTAGTAATAAAATCAACTGTAACTACTTCCCACTTCCATTCCAGAATGAACAATGGCTATAGCAAACCTGCTGGGTGTTTATGTTCTATCTTTACCTTTTGGAATTCTAGACTTCTGGCTATGTAATTAGCCACTTCTTTCTTCATTTCGTGCCAAAAGTATTGGCCTCTTAATGTTGCAATTGTTTTATGATATCTTGGGTGCCCGACATATGACACATTTTGCATCTCCTTTAGCATTGCATTTTTCATCTCCCTGGAATTCGACACATACACCTTACCTTTGTACATGAGAATTCCAGCTTCTTTCAACTCATAATAATTAAATTTCTTCTGAAAATTACCTTGTTGCAATGTCTCTTTTATTTTTAAATAATTTTGATCTGAATTTGTTGCTGCAACAATTTTGTCTTTGAGATCTGTCCCGTACATGCTAATGGTTGCAATATGAACTTCATGAGCTCTCCTGCTGAGTACATCAGGCACTTGATTTTTCTTGCCCTTTATATGCTTAATTTCGAAGTCATATTCACTCATAAATTCCATCGATCTAGTTTTCTTAACATTTAGTGTTGGTTGTCCAAACAAATGCTTCAGACCATAGTGGTATGTTCTTAGTTCGAATTTCTTACCCACAAGGTAATCCCTTCACATTTTTAATGCATGTACAATCACTGCTAACTCCAATTCATGTGTAGCGTGATTCCTCTCATGCTCTTTTAAAGTTCTGGACTCAGCATACCACATGGTCCCTTTGACTAAGAACTCTACTGAGTCCTTCCTTGCATGCATCAATGCACACACCAAATTCTTCGTTTGGTATGCAATCTTCAATATTGACGCACTTGTCACTATTCTCTTCAAGTGTTGAAACCTCTCTTCACACTTGGAATTCTATTTGAACTTTGCTCCCTTATTTTGCAAAGAAGTGATTGGACTTGTAATCTTTGAGAACCTTTTTATGAATCTTCGGTAATAACTAGCAAGACCCATGAATGACTTGACCTCTGTCACATTCTTTGGTGATGTCCATCCTCTAATGGCTTCTATCTTCTCATGGTCAACTTCTATCCTTGTTGCTGATATTATATGCCCGAAGTAGTGAATCTTCTTTTGATAAAATATGCACTTACTTAGCTTAGCATACAATATGTGCTCTCTTAAAACTTGCAACACCATTCTTAAATGTTTCCCATGTTCCTCTTCTGATTTAGAATAGATGAGGATATCATCTAGGGACACAATCACAAACTTGTCCAGGTATTTGCTAAACACTCCATTGATCAGACACATAAAAATTGCTGGAGCATTTGATAGCCCAAATGGTACTACCGTGAATTCATAATTCCCATATCTTGTTCTGAATGTTGTCTTGTTGATGTCTTCTTCCTCTATCCTTACTTGAAGATAACTCGATATTAAGTCAATCTTGGAAAATATTCTTTCACTCTTCAACTGATGAAACAAATCATCAATTTTGGGAAAAGGATACTTATTCTTTATGGTAACCTTATTAAGTTTCCTGAAATCAATACAAAGCCTTAAGGTTCCATCCTTCTTCTTCACAAAAAGAACCGTGGCTCCCCAAGGTGACAAACTTGGGCGTATATACCCCTTTTTTAACAACTCTTCAAGCTGCATTTGTAACTCCTTCAATTATGGTGTACACATTATGTATGGTGTCTTAGACATTGGGGTAACTCCTAGCACTAAATCAATAGAGAAATTAATGTCTCTCTTGGGTGGCAATCTTGTAATTTCTCTAAACACATCTTCAAAATTCCTCAAGACCGGATGGTCTTCAATGCTTGCCACTTTATATTTGGTTGCCTCCTCCATACGTGATGAAAACATTTGGCATCCTTCCTAAAGCTCTTCTTCAACTGCATAGATGAAATCCTTCTAACAACTACAACTCTTGGAATGCCTTGAATTCTGCCTTGCCTCCCTTCCTCATCAAGACATGTGATTTTCTTGTGGTAATAGTCTAGGACAACATGATGTTTCTCCAACCAATCTATGCCAATTAGACAATCATATGAACCCAACGATATGATGTTTCTATCTTCATGTTGAGTCCATTCATGTCTATTTGACAATATTTAACCAACTAATTGATCTTTATCTTATCCCCCATGGCTAACTGAACTAACCAACATTTCTTATGCTTACTTCTTTGCAAGTGAAATATTTCAACAATGTTAGCATTTATGTAACTATGGCTAGTTCTAGAATCAATTAAAATTTCTGTGGGTTGGTTATCAATCTTACCTTCCACTTCAATTATGGGGGATTGATATTCTGCCTTCTTGCCGTCCAAGGCTGCATAAATCCTTGGCATGCTTCCTCGCATGTATTTCACTGTTTCAGCCTCTTGAATGTTGTGGAAAATCCTCATTCTTTCTCCTTTATGAGGGAATTCCCTATATAAGTGATTCCCGTCACATCCCCAACATTGAACAGGTTGCTTCCTTGGCCTTTTCCCAAACGAATATTCATTCTTTTTCTCATTTTTGACTGTCTGGTCTTGCTGATTTGCTTGGGAGTTATTTATGAAAAAGGGTGGCTTAAAACCTTTCTGCCTTTGATCCGTTTTCCCTTTCATCTTGTCATTCCAAGCCTTTTGGAACATTGGCCTTTCTTTGCTTCGCTCATAAAGATGTCTTTTTCTGGTAATGGTTTCTTCCAAGGTCTTGGGGTTATCATATTGATTTTGGTCACTATAGAAGGAGGGTAATCCACTCAGAAACCTTTGGATTTTAACCTTCTCATCCTTGATGAAGTCAACATGCTTCAACAATTCAAAGAACCGCTTCTCATATTCCTCCATTGTCATGGTTCCCAACTTGAGTTCAAATAACTCTTTCATCTTTATCTCATAGTAATTCTCGAACAAATATTTCTCTTGGAAATATCCTTTGAACTACCTCCATGAGATCCTTTTCTCATCGAGGTTCTTGGGTTGCTTAAGATGATCCCACCACATGGTTTCTTTTTCTTGTAAGTGGTAGGTGGAAATTATGGCTTCTACCCGGGATGGGTAATCATGCAGCTGGAAATATTTCTTCATTTCCAACAGCCAGGCCTCTGTCTCTTCTCCTTTCCTGTGCTCACCATTGAAAGTATGTGGATTGATTTTCTTGAGTTCACCTTGCAAGATATATTCACGAGGCCTTCTTTGCCTCCGAATAGGAGACACAATTAGGCTGCTCCCTATCCCTGAGATTGCATGATTTCTTCTAGTGGAATACCTTGGATAATGATGGTGCCTTCTCATGCTTCTTGAATTCCTATCATTTCCATGATAATCCCTTTTGCTATGGGATCTAGATGTTGATACTTATATAGTACTAGTTGCTTGCTTGGTGCCATAATCTTTGTTAAATTGCTTATGCAACATGTTCAAGCTCTGAATTATCTCTTTTCGAGCCTTCATAATCCTTTCATTATCACACCTGTAGCTCTGTACTTCCCTATGCAAACTTCTCATAGTAACAAGCTCTTTCCTATATATTTTTCCATTTGACTCTATCTCAGCGTTCCCCATGCTGATATGTAGACCTTTGATCTCTTCGTCATGGCTATAAGATCCTTGATCATCTTCCATGACTCTAGTCCTCATATAAGAACTAAAGTTTCTTTCTGTACCTCTAATTTTGCAAGAGATGCGCATACAATAATTACTGTTAGAGATATGCATAGCATAAAACATTTCATCATATAGGATACATGTTATCTCTTCAACAATTTATGAAGGACATAGTGCGCCAATTCAAAATTTTGATTTTCTTGATGCATTCCTCCCTGAAACAACTTCCCAATGGATGTACTCATGCCTCAATATGAATTTTGAGTGAAAGTTAAAACAACTACATACGACAATTCCACTCTTTTTATTGCTACACAAATATATTTATTAATTTCTAAGACATTTGATTGCCCAAATCAAAATTCTGGGTTGACATTTGTCTTCTACTCCTCAAGACCTTTCCAACGACCATTTGTTTTCTCAAAATCGATCTCTCGTTTGAAAGTTATAGCCTTCCAAAGTTTTTTGGGGCATCTTTGGCCAATGGCCACCCCCTTCACCATGTGGCATCCACATAGCTTCGCCTCTCTTACGCCATCTAACATGGAACGGTTGTGACCTGGGTCGTCATCCCCTGATGATGACATGGCTGCGGGTTGCAGAGAATATCTCTCGGTATTCGCAAATACCGGGCCTTCGGTCTCTCCGTCGTTCTTGTACAGGTCTACAACATCTTCGTAGTCCCGAAGTCCCAAATTCTCCTCTCGCTCCAAAATCTATGGTGGGGATCAATTTGCCCTTAGATTCGACGCTTGAGATTTTTCGAACCTAACACAAGGTTTAGACTTGGCAAGGGTCCTACACTAAATTCACAATCCTTGAGCATTTTCATCAACGTTCACGACTTAATCAATCATTGATATTGACGGTCCATGTTTTTCAACATGACCACTTGTTAACACCTTCCTCATTGCACGTGTAGATCCTATGCCGACACGTAGCCGAGCTATCCGACGATCCTGATCAAAGCACATGACCTCTTGATAGTTAAAGCCCTTACGATTTCAAATGCACTTTTTCTCTCCTCTGTTGATCTATGTCCTTGATGGACAATTTGATCTCCACTTTCCACAACTCTGACGAATCTTGGTCACCTCCAAGCCTTTATGATCGACGACTTTGGCTTAATCATTAGTTGTGATGGATGGATGGGCTTGTTCTTTACTTAACAATATATCGAATATGGACACTTTGACGAGGGAAATTTTGATGCTTTGATGTTTTAACACACCCCCCTATACCCTCGAATCTCCCAGAGTTTCGAAGTTATGGAATTCCTTGCCATGTACTATGACCTTTGACTCTTCGACACTTCGACTCTTATCAAATCTTCCTGTATCCTCACATCTCTTGGAGTCCCGGAGTTTCGGAGTTCCAAATTTCTATAACTACCGCCACATACTCTGACCTTCGACGCTTCGACGTATTCTTACCTCTTATACCTTACATTTCCTAGAGTAAGACTTCGTCAAAGTGTTTATGCTATCTTCAACTAGTAGATTGAGAAAATATCCCAACGGATCCTCGATCTAGGGTCCACATTTCTCCCAAATTCCTCCCCTCGATCTGACGGTTAATAGTACCGCTTACTCTATCCTTCTAGTTTACTCGATTTAACGGTCGAGAGAGATCCTGAAGGATCCCTAGATCAACGACTCACATTGGTTTGTGATTTCGGTGTTCGAGGATTCTGATTGTTCCAAAATCTTTCGCGCCTGAAGTGGGTTAGCGCCAAATGAACGTAACTTTCATTTGACGGTCAAGAAGGGTCCCGAAGGATCCTTAGATCTAAGACTTGCATTACGTCACAGCTTCACATCCCTTACATGTCTTAATCCATTTAAGTCTTGAAGGTTCACCTACTAGAACGATCATAAAGCAGGGATGACTGCTTAGTTTCAGTTGATGGTACCACTTACTCTATCCTTCCTCTATACTCAATCTAACGGTTGAGAAGTGACCCACATCATTTTGTGACTTCAACATTTGGGGAGTTTCGACCGTGTGACGCCTTTTCACTCCCGGAGCAAGTCAATGCCAAATTTGACCATCGCGTATATCCAATAGTTATGAAGGATTCCAAAGATAATTAGATCTAAGGCTCACATTACATCGCGATTGAAAAGTTGGTCAGGGTTTAACGATAAGGTGGGTTCCACGATAGCAGATAAGAAACCATGAGTTGTCGGTCAAACTCTCTAGTAACCATGTCAACATGTTGCCTTCGACAGGATTAGAGTGTTGTGAAGTTGTAACATCCAGGAGTCCCAGACCTCCGAAATCTCGAAGCCTGGAAGGCTTAGCCCTCATTCACAACCCTCGATATAATCCTAGTCGTTGATCCCATCAACCTTTCAAATGGTCAAATCCTTAGGATTTTTTTTTAAATTTATCATGATGAATCTCAACCGTCAATCATGAGATCAAACACGATCTCGATCGTCGATTCTCCAAATTGCATGTAACTCTACATGCGGCCATTAAAACTCAAATTTTGACCATTCCAGGTCGAATTTCGATCTGCAACTTCACTTCTCTACTCCATTAACCCTCTCAAACTATCTGAAGTCATTAAAACTCGTATTTCTCTCTAAAATCCCGTTTTCCCCCAAATCGGTCACGGACAAAATATGCAACAACGAATTTCACTAATTCGCAACCATATTGGCCAATACAAGCATAATGTTTGAACCATAAGCTCTGATACCATAATGTAACGTCCCCCTAAGTCCATCTGAGTGACATTACGGTGCATAATACTCTTAAAAATGATTTTTTTGCTAACTAAATTAGTTTATTTGCAATTTGTTGATTTCTTGTAGTTTACAACTACAAATTAAAATAGATTTAACTACTGTCCAGAACCAAAAAATAGAAGCATCTACAACATGCTAATAATCAACATGAAATGCAGCTAACACAACTCATTATAACATCATATAAATCACTTCCAAATACACATAGTTCATGCACAACAATTAAAGACATAGTTTAACACAACAACAAGATAAAACACTTATCTTTTCACGACAGTTGTGCAACCAACTGCTTGGCACGAACGTTCCACCCAACCATAGACTCACTGTTCCAAATATCATCAACCAATCACCCACGAGCTCAGGCTAGCAATCCACAAAAGAGGGTGGTCTCACATAGTCCACTAATAACTCATAAAACTCTCGACCCAACTGATATTTTCCTACAACTATCCCGATTTTCCACTTGTTCTCCTCCTCTTAACCTGTCCAACCCAAGGAATGTACCCCTTCAATGATATCAGTCCCTCGGGTCTCCCATTCATTTATCAGGGTCTCTCTGACACATGCAACTAAGAATATCTCTGCTGGGAACTCAAGGGAAACTGCTGCTAGGAAAACTATTAGCAAACCAACAACAACCACTTACTATTTCAGTGAAACTCACACAAGAGTTCACACTTCAGGCTTGAAAACCTAGCTCTTTAGTTTTCCAGCTCCAATTCGCTCCAATTTTGCTCCAGCTTGCTCTAGAATTTTCCCTCCATGGCTGCATCAACTTCCATCTCTCCTTCTTTCTCCCCCTTTGCTCTCATGACAAAGAAAACTCCCTGTCTAAATCGGTTGTGCCAATCCATACAAATTTCCTCTCCTTGGCTTGCCTTTCTTGACTCACACTCTTCCCCAATCTGATTGTACTCAACCCCCATGTGCAATAAATTTGGGATGTGACCACTCACACCCACCCTCTTACATGTATTCAATGATTGGCTTTGGGAACACTCAACCAGAAATAGGAAGGTTTATATACAAATATCACATTTAGGAAAATGGGTTAAATCAATATGCATGTGTATTTCCCCATTATCCTAGTCACTCCCCCCTCTTTTGGATTAATTCATCTCCCATCTCTTGTCCATGTCCCCTTAGCAATTGACATCACATTTTTATTAGTAAAACAAGGAAATACAATTCATATAAAACTTGATGTAAAGTTCCATTGGCCACCCATTCGGCCTTGTGTTTTGTCTCATTTGAAGGAATGTAGTGTTGCTTCCAATTATTCTTTTGAAAAGTCCTCCATTATCATCTAGTTCTCCTCCTCGTTGAAAAGTATCGAGAAGAAAGAGGAGAACTTCACTATCTCTGCGACATTCATTCTATTTGGCTCAAAATAAAGAGAGTGAAAGTATGAAATAATGAGATCTCTCTTTTGAAATTTCACTACCCTACTACCATATTCTTTTCTCATCTCCCAAATGGTATTTATTCTCTTCCCATGATTTCCAAAATTATGTAAGAAGTTAGTTCTTTCATCACCCTTATCAATCCATATAGCCCTACTTTTTATCTGTCAATCTGTGTCTCTTTTAGCATGCCATGTTTGTTTTGTCTTTTCAACCTCCTTCAACCTGTTTCTCTCCTCATTAGAAAATATCCCTTAGGGTTCATAGCATATACAGTGGACAAACCTTGTGCCACTTCCTTCAATTCCTTGTTAGAATTTTTGAATTTTTGAGAGGTCTAAGCTATGGCCTTCTTTAAGTTTTTCAAGATTCCACAAATTGAAAGCTTGTAGAGTCCCTAGAAGATGGGTTATAACTCACCCATTCCTCTTTAACCAAATATATATATTATTCTTCATTTAACCACTCTAGGTTAAACTTTAAGGGAGTAGTAGGTTTATCATCTCGTCAATCATTTTATAGGAGGACACATATGGGATCATAGCCCCTTGCAATATCCAACCATGCTTTTATTTTTTCCACTTAGATGAAAATATTCTTATATGCAATAAATAGGTGTAACCTTTTTGAAACCCCATTTGTGCTTGTCCTATTGTTTCTCCATGTAGTTATCTTCTTAATAGGGTCCACATCAATTATCCCCATCTCCACAATCTCTAATCAGAGATATTCTCCCAGCATACCATGTCTTGCATTCATCCCCCATACCTATGAACAACTAAGAGTGAAATTTAAATCACCCATATGAAATAACTTACCTTGCTTCAAGATCTCTTGGAAAAGAAAAAATCCCCAAAAGTCTTCCTATCTTCATATGGCCCATAATAATTAATCATCGTATTGTTGTAACCTAATTCTTGGCCTTGCAAATCTATATATATGCTAGCGACAATAACAAAAGAGTTCAATAAGAGAATGTTCCTAGTTTTCCAAATAGGGATAAGTCTCCCAGAAGAACCATTGACATCAATCGCTAGGAATTCCCAATATTTATACAGTTTGCCTAGATCCTCCACTAGATTTTTCCTTTCCCCCATCATCTCTTGGAGCATAAAAAACATCATGATTCTTGACTTCTACCAATCTAGCTTGGGTAAATTTTTTGGAAGCGCTGCCTAATCCCCTTACATTTAGGGATAAAATTATAATTTGGAAACCTTTGAAACCTTGGAAACATTTAGTATTACTTTGTGGCGACTATAAAAATACTTAGTTACAAAGTCTAACATGAGATAAAATCTCCGAGTAGATAACTATAACAAAATGAGCGGGTTTTCCATCTTGCAGACTAAACTATAACTGTAAAAACTAAAAGATATAAGCCATAAAAACTTATTTAGAAACAAAATTGGGATCAACCGCTCCAGAATCTAGTAACTAGTCCAATCGCTTTTCCATGAGTTCATGTCAGAACTTCTACTTGATATTGTCACGCTTGAGAGATTGAATAGTGTTGCGTTCTTCCTCTGTGAAAACATGGTGGGAAGACGGAAGGGGATTTGAGCTTGAGGCTTGAGCATAGACATGGATAGAGATGATGGGAGTGGTGGAGGGAGGTAGAGTGGGGGTGGGTTTTGCCTCAAAACCAATGGAGGTCAAGTGAGCAGGATGAGGCTACATTTGCAGATGACAAGAACAATTACAACCAAGGATAGCGAAGCTATGAGCGGTGGAACTGCGAACCAGAGAGAAAATTTCGCTAGCATGTTTGAGTCTACCTCTCTCATGAGGCATGAAAGAAACCCAGAGAAGACATGAGGTATACTGGGTGAAAACATGAAAGGAGAAACTGTTGAGAAATATTACCAGAGACAGACATAATAGGGAATGAAAAATTGGTGAAGATTCTAAGAGCCCAGAGCACTAAGAGGCAAGGTAGGTGTGGGCATCATTAAATAGAGGGAGGATTGACATGACTAGGTTCATTCTCCTAAAGGCCATCACACAAATGACAACCAAGATCCGTTCCAAGAGCATAAAATTGATGCAGAGGAGGATTCACATTAAGTCGGCGTCGTCGTTCGTCCTACTTGAAGGAGGGTGAGGAGACGTCGACGTGTCCAGATGGCATGGGGTTGTGGCTGAGTTGATAACACCTCATCCACGACCATCCCCTTTGAATATTAATTGCTTTGGGTTTATATTTTTCTTTCCATTTCTTCTGGCCCTACCCTATGGGGCCTTCAACTTGTTACCCATATTCCCATTATTGTCTTTCCCCTCTACATGGGCCCTACCCATTTCAATGGTTTTAATGCAGAGTCCCATTACCTTTTTATCTATACATTTATCTAAGGAATGACAAACATGGGTGAATCGTTAATGAAAGACTTACTAGAAGAGATTGATGAACTTCTGTATCGCTCTCCTTTGGAATTAAAGACTCTTCTAGCTAAGAATTTCCCTTGATCTTTTGAGCTTCAATAGGTGCCACCTTTTGATGTTAAATCTCTCATGGTCAACTTATTTTTGAAAAAAAATTCCCTCCTGCCGATGGCTTGGGACATCCTTCTCCTCTACCATTGAAACTTGAGGATCCTTTGACTCCCCATTCTGGTTTGATGGTTTTTCCTATTGAGCACATCCCCGTGGAGATGGAATTGCACATCTCTAAATGGGACCCTAACAAAGTGGAACATTTGACGATGAATATGGCCATTCATTACATTTATCTCCACACTATCAGGGAACCCCATTTGAAAGTTCACCTCCGTTAAAATCCTTTCTATACAATGCACCATAAATGGGCTAGATTTGAATGAAGTGTATATGTTTGGAGTCCTCTTCCTATACAATGCACCATAAATTATCATTTTGAAATTCTAGGGGTAACCCTAGCAGTTTATTCTAGATCGAGGTCTTGTTTATCAACTCTGCTTTAGGATCAAATGTTGGATGCCACCATTCTAATGATATGATTGAAGGCCCCTAATACCATTGATTCCCTTGAACTTTCGTATTGTCTTCTTCTCTTTTCATTACAACAATATACTCATTAAGAGCTCAACATGTCACTTGTGGGAATTGAACCTAGATGGGGAGGATAATAATCATTCCTCCCAACCACCTGAGATAAACCCAATTGGATGAATTTTCTGACCTATTTGCCTCCTCTATCGCCCTTAAAATATCCTCTTCAAGCAGAGCATAAAACCCGATGTAGAGTTACATTGGCCACCCATTCGACCTTGGATTTTGTCTTGTTTGAAGGAATGTAGAGTTGCTTCCAACACTTATTTTGAGATGTCCTCCATTAGCGTCTGGCTCCCCTCCTCATCGACAAGTCTTGGGAAGAAAGACGAGAACTTTGTTGTATCAACAATATTAATTTTGTTTTGTTCAAAATAAAGAGAATGCAAGTTTGAAATAGTGAGATCAATGATATCTTGAAATTTCACTACCCTAATACCATCTTCTTTTTTTATCTCCCAAATAATATTTATTCTCTTCCTATGATTGGAAAAATTGTGGAAGAAGGTAGTGATTTCATCACCCTTATCAATCTATATAACCCTACTTTTTATCTTCAATCTGCATCTCTTATAGCACACAATGTTTGTTTTGTATTTTCAACCTCCTTCAAACTATTTCTCTCCTTCAAGTCCTTGTCAGAGTTTTTGAATTTTTGAGAGGTCCAAGCTATGGCCTTTTTTACCTTTTTCAAAGATTCCACAAATTGAAAACTTGCAGAGTCCTTAGAATATGGGTCATCCCTCACCCATTCCTCTTTAACCAAATTGATATATTCTTTCTCATTTTAACCACTCTAGGTTAAAATTAAAGGGAGTAGTAGGTTTATCATCTCTTCAATCAAATTGTAGGAGGACACATAGGGGATTATATCCCCTCACAATATCCACCAATGATTTATTTTTTTTCCATTGACATGAAAATATTTTCACATGCAATAAATGTTAAATTCTGTAAACCTAGCACCCGACATTTAATTCCGAATAAAACACATTTATTGAATTAAATCACAACTAGGTTACTTAACCATTAAAATTCAGTGGAAGCAAAATAAAAAACCAAACATATTTGCACATGATATTTCCAGGTAAATAACCCCTAGAAAAACCCTTGTGGGAAAACCAGATATGTGATGATTTTATTAAATAAAATCAAGGCTCTTGTCCTGGGATAATATCCCTTTTGAGGAAATACAAATGCTGCAACAAATAGCCTAGCCCACCTCACTGCTATCTCCCTTGCTTTCCCCTACACCCTTTCCTTGACCCCTGCCCCTACCCCTGCACACTTGAGTGCTCACTCACTCTTTGTGTACCATTACTATGTCTCCTCTTCTCACCTAGACTGTCTTTTATAACCTTGAGTTTTACCCTAAGTCCAAAACCCTAGATCTCCTAAAGTGATATATCACTGAAATCTAATATCGTGTTCACTTTAGATCTAATGACTAGGACTTAATTTAATTACTAATGCCAAATACTTAGTCATTTAATTAAATTAAACTCACATTAATCACAAAAGTACATTCAGTTTATTAATCACTTAATAAAGTGAATCCTAAGGTTCCGAGAGGTAATAATTATGACTCCCACATGTTGACACAAATCGACCTAGAAGTACTTGTCTGATGCTACCAAAAATATCAACACTCCCTCTTAGCAAGGAAGGTACTTCTACCACATGGAGGTGGCTCTATTTTCACTACCAAATATGATAACATGGTTTCTCTCCAATCCACATGATTGGATGCTCCCTCTAAAACAAAAACTATCCCTGCCATCTTTCTCATATCCTTCTTTGAGTAATTTCACTGGCTGCCTGGATCCTTGCCTGGGACTTGCTGCACTGACTTTGCTGCCTGAAGTTGTTCGAGGCTTCCCACAACCTTTTTGGGCACTTTTTCCGCTTCCCAAACTTTTCTGCATTTTGCCTAGACTCTTTGCTCGCTGCCTGAACATTTCTGTGTGTTGCCCGAGCCCTTTCTGGGCGATGTCGATTATTTCATCATGTTTCTCGACAGTTCTTTCTGCCGCATGAGCCTGCTAGCCACTTCCTAAATAATTCTAGGTTTTATGTGCATTACTTGGAGGGGTTGTGTGGACCTTTGTGGTTTGCTTAGATACCCTGTTGCTACCTGAAACTTCTGGACCCCTGGCGGGTTGTTCCGCAAGCATGTCCTCATTGGTTGGTGATCTCACACTACAGATGAATTCTTTCACGTGGTTGTTCATTGTCTTTACGACCCTCTCATACTTTTTCCCAACTGTTCCGTGGCTTCTCCTAGCAACCTCCTGTTGTCAGTTCTCCCTTAGCCGATCCGCCTAGCCTCCACACGCCGATCTGCAGTCAATCTACTCCAACTTTGCTAGTTGATCACGCGCCCAACAACTGGACCCTTTTGCCACCTTAACCACTACAACACTTCTCTTTGCCCAACACTCAAGCCCAAATCCCATGATCTTCACCAACCCACATGCAACTCTGCAATCTTTCTCAGCCAACCTGTAGTCTGTGAGACCTCTACTGAGCTGCCTCCTGCAGCTTCCTTCACTGGCTTGTTGGTCGATCCTCTTCGAGCTCCTTTGCGAAAGCTACTGTGGTGGTTGTTGTGGTAGTCCACAACACTCTTTGTTGGTTTTCACTCTTGCGTCATCTATCACCCCTCACCCAACCTCCACGCTTCCAATCTCGTGCGCTAGTTGTTGCTCCGCTCAATTGAACTCTACCATCACGGCCTATCTGCTCCACAAACCAGTGTTTGGCAGTTGTTGCTTTGGAGACCGGTCTCTACCTCCCGTGACCTATAGTTCCCACGAGCACGACTCAATTTGGAACTCACTTGGTCAATGCTCACACACTAGTGCCAGTTTCTACCTCTACCAGTGGGTCTCTGCACATGACCCTTCAATCTGACTTGCAATTTTCCAATATAGCAGTGGATTTGTTTGTCTTTAAACCGATCTCTCCAACACTCAATTGTCTCTTGCTACACGACTTAGTCTTCAACTTGTAAACATACAGTTGTGCAACGCACGATGAATGTGTGACGATTGTACGTTGTATGACTGCTTTCTTTAAAAAAAAAAAATTACAGTATGTAGTCTTGCCGAAAAATAATTTTCGCATTGAAGAAAAACCTCATGCAAATCTGGATTCACCTTTCAGAGTCTCGGCTCTGATACCATGTTAAATTTTGTAAACCTAGCACCAGACTGTTAATTTTGAATAAAACACATTTATTGAATTAAAGCACAACTAGGTTACTTAACAATTAAAATTCAACGGAAGCAAGATTATAAACCAAACATATTTTCACACGAGATATTCGGGTAAATAACCCTTGGAAAAACCCTTGCGAGAAAACCAAATCTGTTTATTAAATAAAATCAAGGCTCCCATCTTGGGATAATGACCTTTACGAGGAAATACAAATGCTCCAACAAATAGCCTAGCCCACCTGGTTGTTATCTCCTTTGCTACCCCCTGCACCCTTTCCTCGACCCATGCACCTGTACACCCGAGTGTTCACTCACTCTTTGTGTACCATCACCGTGTCTCCTCCTCTCAACTAGGCTTTCTTTTATAACCTTGAGTTTTACCCTATGTCCAAAACCCTTGATCTCCTAAAGTGATATACGATTGAGATCTAATCTCGCGTTCACATTAGATCTAATGGCTTGGTTATGTTTGGATTTGTTAAGAACGAAACAATAATCTCAAGAGGATATGAATCCCCCCACGCTTTTATAGAGGTGGTACTCCTCTTTGGCTAAAAGATATATCTTGAATATCTTGGATTAGGAAGAATGCTTAGACAACAAACCCCAGATCTTTATTGCTTTAATCTATAAATGGAATGGTTCTTTAATAACTTGATCTGATCTTTATGTGCAGCAAGAAGTCTCTTAACAATAGAAATATTGAAGGAAAGCTTGAATATCATAATATCTTTGTGCTCATTGTCAGGCTGCTAAATTGAAGATTTGAATGACCTGAAACACTAAATTGTCAAACCAGGGTTGGTAAACTTTGAGCTACTACACTGTATGTGCAGGTAAGGCTCTAATCACTATCTGAATGCTATCCTTAGCAGAACACACAAACTTATTCTGAGAACTTGAATCTTAATGACGATCTTGAAACTTAGCATTTCCTAGTTAAGTCATCAACATAAAACAGTCTTATGTTTAAATGTTGGTGCTTCTATTTCCATTCATAAGTATGATTCCACAAGCTTATTCCACCACTACTTTTAATCATTTATCATTACCATTTCTATTCAAGCCACGACAGAAAGAGTGTTTCCTGCAATGCATTTAATCTAGTCATCAAAATCAATCTAAATCTGTCTACAAGAAAACAGAGTACTATCCTACCTACTGGTACCGGAAGCTTCCTTTGATTTAACTGTAATCTAACTATTCTAATTAGGCAGGGTAACTAACTATATAGTAGAGCAAAGTTCATTCAATCTCTAAGTGATGTGCGAATTAAAAACTAGAAGCCAAACAAACCATGTTCATACTCTAAACCCTACAGGAATCAAATGTGCATTCAATACTCATCAACGCAAGAGATATCAGTAGGCTGGAACGATTCCGTTGAAGAATAAATAAACACAACTTTGAACGAGTTACTTCTGAAACTTTAAACTATCATGTAAGAAAACACTAACGCACTGAAATAACTAAATCTATGACAGGATARAGCAGCGGCTTGCACCTRTTTGGCRGGCCCAACCAAACGGCACAAACGYTGTTAGTAATAACCARCACCGACTATATCATTCTTATGCAATCACTRYGTAAACTTCACGCTTCATAAACTCAAAGAAAAATCTCAAATCGTATGACAGTCGAGTACCATAACGCAACAACAGTTTTTGTATTCAGAAATATATGTTCACGATATAACATAACATAATCCAACCCGTTCTCAGGAGTGATCGTGGGTATATATATAAATCATCCTGTTTATAACAGTCTAAAACAAAGATACATAAAAAAAAATGGATCCCCCGATCCGAAAATAGCTTGGAATCAAGTTTTAAAACGTACTTCACATCTTCGTGACACGTAGTGTCACGAAGTGTGAACGATGAAGAATTAACGACCCAGTTTTATCATTATGCCTTCRAGCACCCTGTGRGCGATGACTYCAGCTGTCATGYGAATCTCTCTGTCTCCCATTCGGACCATAACGCACAGATCTTGAGCGGCTCCATTGGTATCTCCACGGGTACGAGTTGGTACCTGGTACCGGCATCCTGTTCCAAAAATAGAAGTGGTACCTTAAGTAACCCCATTGAATGGTAGGGAGATGTCAATTATGTCAAAACAAGGCCAAAAGGGTGGTACTGGGTATATAAATGGAGGTTTGTGGAATATAATATAGGCAAAAAACATGATCAAAACCGGAGACCAACACTCATAATCATATATACAACCCTTCAAGTCAAATACAAATAGAGGATAAATCCATATCTTCTCAAAAGGAAAAGAAGAAAATAATTTTGATCATCTCAAAGAATTTTAAAAGAGTATTGCAATTAAAACATAAAAGAATTTGATAAGCATACTTCACACATCTCACACTATGGAATTCCAAGATCTGAAATATCATTGAATTCATGCCCCTAAATAATTCTTTGTGGAGTTTTATTCATGAATAATACAAAAATATTTTCAAACCAACTAACTAGTGACTTAGAAACAAATCTTGTCAAACAAGGATTAAATTCCCAAGAATTCAATAGGCAATCCTAGCTTGCATATAACAGTAAAAAAAATATGTTTGTAAATACTCCATGATTTTATTAAGAAAAGTCTTGGAATATTACAAGAGAAACACTCAAGAACTCAACCTTATACTCAGTCTAGAAGTTCAAGCATAAAGCTTTGATAAAATGGTGTAGAAGAATAAGAATGGAGAAGATGGAGATATTTTTTCGTTGATTAGAAGTTTCACTGTACACTGATGGCTAATCCTTTCTATTCTGATCACCTTGCTTCTAACCCCTTGATGAAGTCCTTTCTTTCGTTTTAAAACCAATTCTTCTAACTCCTCGAGTAGTTAGGGATTTCTCTTTTTTGGAAATACCACTTTTATTAATGCTTCAAATAAGTATCCTTATTTAATTCACATCATTAACATCCACATTTTGAAGTGGGCCCTTTATCGTCTTTCATAAAAGTTTTTAAATAAACTCTTATTTTGATTTTTTTAATTAACTTCCCCTTTAGAGAGGGGACCGTGTTTTAATTTTATGAATGGGATATTCAACTTTTTAGCCATGGAAACCAATTAATATGTAATCTTCATTGTCTTATCTTTCCAACGAGTCCTCATGGGCGCAATTTCGATTCTTGGATCTCAATATATGAGCTCATGAAGTTGAGGTATCAAAGAGATTCATCGATAGACCATAAAAATATTATTGATTGTTCTTTCAATTTCTGAGAAAAATATAGCCGATTTCATCCCTTGAAACCTATTCCATCATCTTCCTCATCGAAATTCCTTTCCAAATAGGTATAGTTTGTGTGATTTCGACTCACAGATCTCGATATATGACCTTCAGAAGATTAAGAATCAACAGTTGTTGATTGATCTTCATGGGGAAATCTGGGCCCTTGGTTCAATTTCGTTTTTCTTCTTTGAAAATTTCAACTTTTTCTTCAAAAACTTATCCTACATGCATGGGATTTTTAGAGGTTTTAATGTCTATATTAAAATATGTACCATACACTTCATGTGAAAAATTAGAAGACTATAGAGACTTAATAATTCAACCTTCCCTTAAGAAATTAGTTAAATAATTAATATTTTGACCAACCAGTCATCCTCCACCCATGCCCAGTCACCGCCCAGTGGCGATGAGTCAACCATCCACATGTTTTCATGTGTATTTGTATGATAAGTCATCACAACTACCACATGTCACATTCTCATTCGTCACCACATGTCATGTGTAACCAATGCTTAGCTGCCACATGTCACAAGTCGTTTGTTGCCACGTGTGAATCAATTGTGGGTTTCCATGTGTTGCCATTAGTTAGCTTCCATATGGAAGGATCTCATTGGTTGAGGATATAGTGTAATAAAAGTTATGGTAAAATGGTTAAGGGAAAGGAGAATTGGACAATAGGTTAAGTAAGAGAAGGGGAAGGGGGGGAGAGGGGGGATATTTGAGGGTGTCAGAAGTAAGGGAGTGATGTAGCATGATGTAGGGGGAGGCTAATATGTAGGTAGCGGAGTTAGGTGGTCACGGGTTGAGGGAGTGATCCAAAAAGGATTCAGAGAAGGCTAAGAACAACTCAAAACGTGCATAAGCAACTTAGAATGCTCAGAATGGTTTCAACAGAGAGAGAGGGAAAAAATTCAAAGTTTCAAAAACTCAATTAAAACGACATGATCGTGAAGAGTGTGTCACAAGCTTTCTAATGACGCAAACGGCTCGTCAAACGGAGTTATGGATCAAAAGATATTCATAGTCACAATTTTGATCAACCTAGGCCAGTCAAAAGGGATGAGTCAACATCTGTACTATTGACGTCAGCATCAGTATGGATGACATCATCGTCCATACAACATACGTGGCAAGCATGGAGGGAAACAAGTGTCATGATGGCGTCAGCATGCCACGTGGCAACACCAGAGGTTGCCACGTGTCACTTAAATTTGAACTTTTCAGGGCGACATGTGGACCAATGAAAAAGTGCCATGTGGCATCCGTACGATAGGTGGTAAGTGAGGTGACGTGGGCCAATGATTGGCTGCCACGTGACCTAGTCATGGGCTCCCACATTGCAGTGTGCAAATGCACAATGACACCTAGTGACCAAAAATTTAATATATATATATATAAACCGATTGCCAAATATGGCGGCGGTTCCACCAGAATTGGCGACATATTTTTCCAGCCGCCAAATGTAACTAACCGCCAAACCGTTCGCCAGAAATAACATGACTCTTCACCATTATAGCAACATCTCCGCCATTCTAGTGGTTGCCCACTAGATTTAGTAGGGCGCGCCAAAATGATTGCAACTATATGCCAAAAAAGGGGGAGTCCGTGGGATTTGACCCCGGAACCTCCCCAACAACCTATGCCTTAAAATAACCTCCCTAACCAATGCACCGACGACTTCACTTATTGCATAACCGCCAATTTTCAGTATAAGAAGGGGTGTTCGCCAGAGTTCGGAACACAAGAGAGACATGTGAGACCGAGCGCATTTGTACGGTACATATTTGGGCACAAATTTTGAAACAGTCCAGTCATTAATTGCAGGAGCAATGGGACAAAAATCGAGGCAGGGGTGCCTTTTGGGCCAAAAAGTGTCGGACTCGGATTGAGTCATGGAGACAATCATTTTTAGGTAAAACGACGCCACAAACACAGTGGTGGTGTTAGTTTTATGATATGAGCAAAGTTTTTATATCTTAACTCCATAATGAGGTATACTTGTGTGTTTTGCCCAATTCTTTTGTGCAGTTAATAAAAAGACCTACCCATTTGAGAGCAGGACCCGAAGACATAGTTCACCGGGGATGAACTCCGTTATCAAGTTATTTTTGTTCATATTGCTTTCTTATGTCTCTTTCTTTTTGAGATTTTCCTTCTTTATGGTGTACTTTAGTTTATGCTCATTTAATACGATTCTTGAATAAGTCACCTGACGAAAAGATTTCAGATCATGTTGGTATCAGAGCAGTCGTCTTTAACTTGAATTGTTGAGTATGAATACTTACTAGGGCCATGCATAAGAAGGGTGAAGGAACTCTTAAGATGTTCAATCCTGAAGTTGGCCATGCATCCCGAAGGAAGAAGATGGCAGAAGAGGACAAGCGTGATGAACATGAAAAAACTTTCACATGGTCTTTTATCGCATGTCAAAAATGGTCAAACGAATGTATGGAGATTACAAGAAGAGGATGAAGAAGAAATGGATGAAAAATGAAGCACATGCAGATGATGATGCTTCGGTAAACCAACGGGCTGGAGGAGATCCTCTTGAGCCTCCATCTTCGCCTTCAAGTTCTAGTTCTTCTTCCTTTGAGCATTCTCATCATTCTCATCATTCTAGCCATAACTTTTAAGAAACCATTATTAAATATTGATGTAAAGTTTGCTTTACTTATGTTTAATGGAGATGCTAATCCTGAAAAACTAGATAATTGGATCCGACAGGGTGAAGTGTATTGTCGTGTTCAACATATTGATGAAGAGGAAGTTAAAGTGCAACTGGCTTGTCTTTGGTTGGAAGGCACCACTCTCGTATGGTGGGAGAGAAAGCTAGAGGACATAAGTAAGTGTGGTAATCTTATTTCCTCATGGTCGGAATTTAAATTAGAGATAAGGAAACAATTCTATCCATTAGGGTATTTACATAAAACAATGATGGAATGGAAGACTTTGAGATAGAGTAAAGTTCAGACTGTACAAAGTTTCACAGAAGAATTTAGGAAGAAAGCTCTTGCATTGAATATTCCTTTGGATTATTATGAAACTTTAATGAAGTATATTGGAGCACTTCACAGTTATATTCGGCATACTTTGCTCTTGTTTAACCCCACTAGTCTTGACGAAGTTTGTGTGCAAACTACTCACCTTGAGAACAGGGGGAAACATATTCAAGAAGATCCCACGAAGAAACCTTCCAATTTACCACACAAGACTTTCAAGAAGTATAAAAGGAAGGACAAGAAGACCGCTACAATAACGAGAGGAGGAAAACCATTTTGCACTCATTGCAAGAGGAGTGGTCACGATGAAGAACATTGTTGGAGACTGCATCCAGAAAAGAAACTGAAACAATTTGGTGGAAAGGGGAAGAAAAAGACTATTGCTACAGTACAACAAGATCTTGGTTCCGAATCAGGAGATGAAGGAAAGATACAACGACTGGAGTACAAGGTAAAGATTCTCTTCATGCTAGCTCAAGCTCCAGTGATGGATCTCATATTGATGAATGAAAGAGGAATGAGTTATTTTATATAAGAGTTGTATCTAAACATACTAAGATAGATACATTATTTGATCCGGGTTCCCAAGTAAAATTAATATCTGAAGCACTTGTCAAGAAGATGGGTCTTGTAATAAAACCACATCCAAAGCCTTATCCTCTTGGTCGGGTATGCGATGAAACAAAACTTAATGTCACCAAACAATGTAGGATCATATTTTCTATTGCTTCAAAGTTGATTGATGAAGTAGATTTGGATGTTGTACCACTTGATATATGTGGCATAGTGTTGGGGAGTCCTTATCTTTATGATGAAAAAACAGTCTTGTTTTGTCACGAGAAAAAATACCACCTTACTAAAGGGGGAGTGGAATATATTGTTAGAGACCACAACATGAGGGTAAATTCGACACTTGTTAGTGCAGGGAAAATGAAAAGACTCATAACCACTAATAAGAGATATGTACTCATGGTCGTCAAAGAGAAAGATGTCGGTGTGATCCATCTCATAAAAATGAATTAATTGATACTGTTTCTAAGTATGATGATATTTTTTAGGAACCGGATGGATTACCTCCTAAGAGGGAAATCCAACATGAGATACATCTTCAACATGATTCTCCTCTTCCTAATGTGGGCATGTACAGGATGTCAATGTGGAGATGACAGAGATCAAAAAGCATGTACAGGGCTTATTGGATCAAGGGGTCATCAGGCCCAGTTCATCTCCTTGTGGTTCTTCGTTCGTGATGGTGACAAAGAAATATGACACATGGTGAATGTGTGTCGATTATCGAGCTTTGAATAAAATCACAGTGAAAAATCGATACCCCCTTCCTCATATAGATGATTTACTAGATCAATTGAAGAATGTTGTTTATTTCACTAAGTTGGATTTGCGCAGTGGATATCATCAAAACAGGGTTGCAGAACAAGATGCATGGAAAACTGCGTTTAAAACCAAATAGGGATTGTTTGAGTGGTTAGTTATGTCGTTTGGGCTTTGTAATGCTCCGACAACTTTCATGCGTGTGATGAATGATGTATTCAGGCCTTTCCTGGATGACTTTGTGATTGTATATTTAGATGACATTCTTGTTTTTAGTGGGACTTGGGATGAGCATGTAAGGCATGTAAAACAAGTATTGGATATTTTGCAAAGGGAAAAGCTATATGTGAAAATGTCTAAATGTGAATTTAGCAAGACTGCACTTGTATACTTGGGTCATATCGTGGGAGGAGGATAGTTGAAGATTGATCCTTCCAAGATTAAAGTAATTGTAAAATGGCTTGAGCCAAAAAGTGTAACCGAAGTCCGAAGCTTCTTGGGTGCAGTCCAGTATTGGAGGAGATTCATTCCCAACTTCTCCTTTATAGTAGCTCCTTTACATGCCTTAACCAATGTGAAGAACACTTTTCAGTGGGAAGGAAAGCAACAAAAAAAATTCAACATTTTTAAGGAGAAGATCAATACCGCACCAGTATTAGCACCGTCGAATCTTCAACAGTTGTTCGAGATCGAGACAAATGCCAGCGGATGCACCATGGGTGCAATATTGATGCAATATCGTAAACCTATCTGTTACCACTCTGATACTTTTAACCAAGATGTTGTTAACTATCCTACATATGATAAAGAGTTGTATGCATTAGTCCAAAGCGTAAAGAAATTGAAGCACTACTTGTTAGGGAAGGAAACAATTATACATACAGATCACCAACCCTTATAGTATCTTCAAGCACAGAGCAAACTGCAACAATCTCGACACTACAGATGGATGGGTTTTCTACAACAATTTCGCTTGGTAAACAGGTATAAGAAGGGTACAAGTAACAAGATAGCCGATATGCTTTCTAGATCTCCTATTATTGCTTCTATTATTTTGAAGAATACTTCTTTATCTCATGATAGCTATGTAGAGCAATATGACATCGATGAATATTTTAAAGAAATATATGAGAAGCTAACCCATGGTGCATAGGTAGAGAACTATTGTCTGTAGGGAAAGTTACTCTATCATCTTGGGAAGCTATGTATTCCTACAAGTGAACGAGTCCATGTGATACGAGAAGCTCATAATTTTCTTGTGTCTGGGCATTTTGGGGTAGGAAAAACTATGGCTCATTTGCAGAGGTTTTGTTATTGGCCTCAAATGAAAGCAATTGTAACTAAATATGTAAAGGGGTGTGTGATGTGTTCTACTTGTAATCCCACTAATAGAAAATGGGGCTATACTCACCACTTCCTATTCCATTCCATCCATGGGAAAACATTTTCATGGATTTTGTAGGGGGTTTACCAATGACCAAAGGGGGTCATGATTATTTGTATGTCGTAGTGGATAGGTTCAACAAGATGTATATCTTGATGCCATGTAAAAAGCAGATCACTGCTGAGCAGATCGCTAATATCTTTTTTTAGCATGTTTGAGTTCACTTTGGGTTACCCACGTCCGTTGTCTCGGATTGAAATACTCTATTCCTTGGGGATTTTTGGACTAGCTTGTGGAGAATGATGGACACCAAATTGAAGAGGAGCACTGCTTTCCATCCATAGATTGACGGACAGATAGAGGTGGTAAACAAAACAGTGGTACTTTTGCTTCGAGGCTACTGTAGAAAGCATCCTAAGTTATGGGATGAACATATACCTTATGTACAACATGCTTATAATCGAGCTTTACATTCATCCACTCAGAGTTCACCTTTTGAGACATGTTTTGGGTACCTACCAAAGGTTCCTTTGGACTTGATGTATGGGAGAGATGTCGATGTGAATGAAGTACAAACAGAGGACAGAGCCCACAAGTTCATTCAAAGGATCCAATAGATACACCAGGTAGTCAGGGAACAGTTAGAGAAGAGTGAAGCACAATATAAAGCTCGACATGACAAACACAGGGTTGATCATCAGTTTCAGGTTGGAGACCGGGTATGGCTTCACATCAGCAAGAACGATTGAAGGGTGAAGGCAAGAAACTCAAGCCTATCCGATATGGACCCTTCACTATTTTGGAGAAAAGCAACACTAATGCTTTTCGTTTAGATCTTCCACCTCATATGCAAATGTATTCAGTTGTGAACGTAGAGAACTTGAAACTTTTTTAGCCTTCCATGATCATGGATCAGGATGAGGAAGTTTCAATACCTTCAGTTGATGAGTTTTCACCTGAGTACTTGGATGAATTACAGGAAAATACCATCCTGGACAGAAGGGCGAGGACTTCATGCAGGGGTGATGTTGATTATGTTCGAGTAGGATTATAGGGCACACATCCAAGCAAGGCAAAGTGGATTGAGAAGGAGAAAGTGAGGGGACTATTCCCTCACTTACCAGTTGATTGATGAAAGCTTTTGGTGGTCCAAAAATCTCTCAGTGGGAAGGCGTGATTCAAAAAGGATCTAGAGAAGGCTAAGAACAACTTAGAACGCACAGAAGCAACCCAAAATGCTCAGAATGGTTTCAACAGATAGAGAAAGGGCAAAAATTCAAAGTTCCCAAAACTAAATTAAAACGACATGGTCGTGAAGAGTGCGTTGCAAGATTTCTAATGGCGTAAACGAATAATCAAACAGAGTTATAGATCAAAATATATTCACAGTTAAAGTTTTCGTCAACCTAGCCCAGTCAGCAGGTATGAGTCAGCATCCGTACTGTTGACGTCAACATTAGTATGGATGATGTCATCATTCGTACAACATACGTGGCAAGTGCAGAGGGTGACACATGTCATGATGATGTCATCATGCCACGTGGCAACACTAGAGGATGCCACATGTCACTCAAATTTGGACTTTTCAAGTCAACACGTGGACCAATGAAAAAGTGGCACGTGACATCCGTACAGTTTGTACATGACCACTTTTTCATTGGTCCACGTGTTGACTTGAAAAGTCCAAATTTGAGTGACATGTGGCACGTGACATCCGTACAGTCTGTACATGACACGTGGCATCCGTAGGACACGTGGTATCCATACGACATGTGATAGGATGATT
>JZKD02S2357656.1:306135-334735 GCA_000966675.3 Picea glauca | reverse complement strand
ATATATATAAATAAACCAACCGCTAAATATGGCGGCAGTTCCACTAGAAATGGCGGCATATTCTACCATCCGCCAAATGTAACTAACCACCAAACCATCTGCCATAAATAGCATGACTCTCTGCCATTATAGCATCATCTTTGCCATTCTAGTGGTCGCCCGCCAGATTTAGCAGGGCGCACCAAAATGATTGCAACTATATGCCAAAAAAGGGGGAGTCCGTGGAATTCGACCCCAGAACCTCCCCAACAACCTACGCCTTAAAATAGCCTCCATAACCAATGCACCAACAACTTCACTTATTGCATAACTGCCAATTTTTAGTATAAGAAGGGGTGTTCGCCAAAGTTCGGAACACAAGAGAGACATGTGAGACCGAGCGCGTCCGTATGGTATGGATTTGGGAATAGTTTTTGAGATAGATTTTGAGACAATCCAGTCATTAATTGCAGGAGCAGTGGCACAGAAACCAAGGTAGGGGTGCCTTTTGGGCGAAAAAGTTTCAGACTTGGATCGAGGCATGGAGACAGTCATTTTTAGATAAAATGACGCCACAAACACAATGATGGTGTTAGTTTTCTTATTTGAGCAAAGATTCTGTAGTTTAACTCCAGAATGAGGTATACTTATGTATTTTGCCCAATTCTTTTGTGGAGTTAATAAAAAGACCTATCCATTTGAGAGCAGGACTCGGAGACGTAGTCCAACAGGGATGAAATCTGTTATCAAGTTCTTTTTGTTCATATTGCATGCTTATGTCTCTTTTCTTTTGAGCTTTTCTTGCTTTATGGTGTACTTTAGTTTATGCTCATTTAATACGATGCTTTATTAAGTCACCTGACGAAAAGATCCTGGATCAGGGAGTGAGGGAGGTGAGAAGGTTCATGCAAGTCTGACCGATGGAGGAGGAGAGATAAGGAGGATTTGGGTTTATGGGTTGGGGAGTGAAGGAGGTGAGGGTCTAAGGTAAATATGACCAACTGATAAGAGTAAACCAAAAATAAAATTAAGTATGGAGTAAAGGGGTAAGGGAGGTATATGGGTTATGAACCCGATAACCCGTCGTGTTATGAAATGAAGTGAAGTATGGGAAGGGGGAATGCTAAGAGGAAGTGGGGAAGGGAGATATAATATTTTTTTCTAAGTGTTGGAAAATAAGAAATGTGAGGAGTGGAGAAAGAGAGGAAAGATATACGACGAATGATTGCAAATGCATTCTGATGATGCCAAAATTTTAGAATTGTAAAACAATGTATATGAGCCCGTGAGAAATTCAAGAAAATACGATTAGACATAAACCTAGATATCTTAAGCATACAAAATCGAACTTTGAATCTGCAAAATGCGCGACAAAACTAAGACTGAGGGATACAAAATGAACTTATAATCGTTCAAAATTTTTCTTCTTTTGACATCATTTTTATTATTATTCCAGGAGTGAGAAAATACAAGTGACCAAATTTTGATCAACAAATGGCTTCAACTGCGGGACAATGACCCCCTGTGGGTTGCTGGGAACACTGGAATTTGAAGACCAACTGCCTTCTCCATTGGGATATGGAGTCATCTTTCAAAATGGATTTGTTAGAAAAACAAGATCGTGGAACAATAAAATAAAATAAATGCGGAAATAAAACACATAAGATACACAATACAATAGAGACACATATATACATGGTTCACCCAGTGTGGGTTACGTCCACTAGAGAAATTTCCAGGTCCTTCCTTTTTATTATCCAGCAAAATGAAGGGATACAATCTACAACAAACCCACTGTAACTTCCTCTTCTTTCTCTCACAGTTTACTCTCAGAATATAATATTCACACACATACACAACCGTAATACAATTCCCTCATAAAAGAGGGTTTCCTTGTAGGGAAAAAAACCCTAACATAACTTCTACAGTCAGATTTGCAACCTTATGATGAACGGTCCAGATTGACTACGAAATTACAATATTTTACAAGGCAATTTTCCCAATATTTCGCTTTGGGGGCATTGTCCCTGAATACCCCGCTAAGGGGGCGCGACAAAAATTGTCGCGCCCCCCCCATGACCCCCCTAGCGATAGTTGTGGGGATGCAAGCCCCCCCACACCCCTTGTTAGGGAATGGGGTCCAAGCACGACTGAAACAAACCTCTGAATCGGGAAGATAATCACACTCCACAACCAACGAGATTCTTGTAATTCGCCTTCCATGGAGTTGTCTTCAAATATCGCCTCTACTTAGAAACTACTTTATTATGCAAAACTTTAACTAAAGAAACAAACTATGTACATACATGATCTACCTACCCTATCTTACTTGGAAGAAAGGGGCACTTTTAGGTGTAGGTAGATTTGCAATGGAGCCATTAAAGAATCCATTGGGGCATGTCCAAAGTGTGCGGGAGAAAAACTGAACCATATGTGCTCAAAATCTGATTGCATTGTTTTACCAACAATGCCACGTAACCAAGATTTAATCAAAACAACTCTTGGTTTCTCAAGATTGCTGCTATCTTTGATTAGACAAGGAATTGCCAATTTTAACATTCTTTCATCTCTCTCCTTATCATAGTTCGCATCCAAGATTTTTGATTCATTAACAATGTCTTGAAAGAATTCCTTCTTAGTGTAATGATCATGTTTCCATGGTGAGGTTGCAATCATGATTTGCTGGTGGTCATTTGTTGGGCATTGTAAGACTGTCTTTTGTTGTTCATCATGAACTTCATAATCTTCAAAACATATTACCCACATAACCTCTTGTTTCAAATGCCCTTCTTTTGATGCTTGGAGGATGCCTTCTTCATCAAACTTTGTTTCAGATGAGCAATCAACATCATAAAAGTTTGATATAAAATGATGAATCTTACCAATATTTATGTTCATCCAATTTAAACATTGTTCTTGTGGCTTGATGTAAATTGGCTACGCCATTTGATAATTTGTTGCAACATTTTCATCGTGATCACATTTAATGAAATCTTTGTGTTCATATTTGAACTCATTTCGATCATTACTCTCAAATTGAGCACATGAGAGGTTGAAATTCCTTTCCAATGGAGCATGTAGAGGATGGCGTTTTTCTTTAATTGAAACATCATAGCTCTCATTCTTCAGTTTCAAGAACATGACCTGAAAAAATTTCACGTCTTTCATAAAAAAATTCTTCTAATTCCATTCCTCTATTGTCTTGAAAATATATTGGGAAGTTTAATATATTAGCACCAATTTCAATAACATCTCTTTCAATGACTTGAGCTCCCTACATTAATTCTTTCCAACTACACTTTCCCTCTTGCTTCCATAGAAATTTCAGATTCACGGGCAAAGCATTTTCATAACAACTGAAAATAATGGCATTTTTTGGAAACATTTATTGAGGAATTCATTTCATAAAGAATTTTCATGAATCTGGAAGTGAAATCTTTGAATGTCTCTTCCTCATTCATATGTATTTCAATCAACTTCAATAAAAGGGAGTATGGATATTTTCTTGGAACATATTTCTCCACAAATATATTTTCTAGTGCATCCCAAGTAGTGATGTTTTCAGGTAGAAATGAATAAAACCATTCACTAACATCTTCCTTTAGATTTAAGATGAACAACCGACATGCAACATCATTTCCAGCCACATTAAAAATTTCATAAGCACTGTCAAACTTAATAAAAAATTTCTTTGCATCGTCTGAAATATTCCTGAAGAGTATGGGAAATTTGTCCATGGAAATATCTGGCAAGGGATGGACTTCTCCTTGCAACTCGAGTGGACTTCTATGCAATTGTTTCTTTCTTTGGATACCAACTCTATTTATTGTATCTTGAACAAATTTTGTTGGGCCTGGTGGAGAAGGAAAAACATCCTCAAGACATGAAAGAAACTCCTCATAGGAATCTTCATATTGATCTTCTTGAAACTTTGAATTGTTTTCAGCAAAGTCACCAGGGCATTTTCCCTTAAAATCCGGAGTTTCAAGGATTGAGTCACCAGGGAGATCATCCTCCCAAATCTTGGATAATTCTTTGTTTTTATAAAAGCCGTCACAATTGATTTGTGACTGAAATTTCAACAAAATATCTTCAAGGCCATTTAATGCTCTTTGAACAAGGTTTTCAAGAATCAAATTCATTATGAATCTTTCTCTTGGTCTTCTTTCAAAACTTCAACCATACACCATCTAGTATTGCAGTTAAAAAGAAAGCGAATTTGATAAACATTATTCAAACATATCAAAATATGGAATCCCAAGATCTTAAATATCATTGAAGTCATGCCCCTAAATAATTCTTTGTGAATTTTTATTCATGAATAATACAAAAATATCTGCAAACCAACTGACTAGTGACTCTCAAAAAAATATTGTCAAACAAGGATTGAATTCCCACAAATCCAATAGGAAATCCTAGCTTACATATAACAGTAAAAAAAATTTGGTTGTAAATATTCCATGATCTTATTAAGAAAAGTTGTGGAAGAGTACAAGAGAAACAATCAAGAACTTATCCTTATACTCAGTCCAGAAGTCCAAGGATAAAGCTTTGAGAAAATGGTGTAGAAGAAGAAGAATGAAGAAGATGGAGATCTCTTTTCGTTGATAATAAGCTTTGCTACATACTAATGGTTAATCCCTTCTATTTTGATCTTTTGATTACCTTGCTTCTAACCCCTTGATGAAGTCCTTTCTTTCCATTTAAAACTGATTCTTCTAACTCCTCAAGTAGTTAGGGATTTATATTTCTTGGAAATACCACTTTAATTAATGCTTAAAATAAGTATCCTTAATTAATTCACATCATTAACATCTGCATTTTGAAGTGGGCCCTCTTTCGTCTTTCATAAAAAGTTTTTAAATAAACTTTTATTTTGAATTTTTTTAATTAACCGGCCCTTTAGAGAGGGGATTGTGATTTAATTTTATGGATGGAGTATTCGAAGTTTTATCCATGGAAACCAATTTATATGTGTGATTAATCGTCTTAGATTTCCAACGAGTCCTTCTGGGCGCAATTTTGATTCTCGTTTCTCAAGATATGATCTCGTGAAATCGAGGTATCAAACAAATTCATCAACATACCATAACAATATTATTGTCTGTTCTTTCAATTTCTAAGAAAATTATGGCCAATTCTAGACCTTGAAACCTATTCCATCATCTTCCTTGTCGAAATACATTTCCAACAAGGTATATTTTGCACGATTTTGACTCCTGAATCTCAAGATATGACCTTCAGAAGATTAAGACTCAACAACTGTTGATTGATCTTCATGGGGCAATCTGGGCCCTTGGTTCAATTTTGTTTTTCTTCTTTGAAAATTTCGAATTTTTCTTCAAAAACTTATCCCACATTCATGGGATTTTTAGAGGTTTTAATGTATATATTAAAATATGTATCATATAATTCATGTGAAAAATGAGAAGACTATAGAAGCTTAAGAATTTGACCTTCCATTAGTTAATTGATTAATATTTTGACCAACCAGTTATCCTCCACCCATGCCTAGTCAACGCCCAGTGGCGATGATTCAAGAGTCCATATGTCGCTACGTATCTCTGTATGATAAGTCATGACAACTACCACATGTCTCATTCTCATTCGTCACCACATGTCATGTGTAACCAATGCTTAGTTGCCACGTGTCACAATTTGTTTGCTGTCATGTGCCAACCAATTGTGGGATGCCATGTGTTATCTTTCTAGGGAACTCTCCTAGGCTGTAAGTCAAAGATGCCTGGTAACTTAATCTTTTGGTAATTGTTTTCTCAATAATAAGTGTGGGTTTGGATCGAGTCGGATGACTGAATCATTTCTCACTCAAAACATGCATGAACACATTTAGATGGACAAGGCTTTCAACGACAAATGTTCAGAGAGTTTACAAATAAAGGGATGTATGGAGAAATAACTATTATATCAGCAGAATCACATATAAAGCATATATGAATGGCCAATTACAATAATCACAKGAATACTTGCAAAGTTTAACTTATGAATGCAATGATAAGATGACAGTTATCGGGCATAAACAAGCATAACAACATGAATATAATATCCAGGTGCAAGTACATAATAGACAAGAAGATGAAATCTGAACAAGTTATGGCAAAAGAAGCTTGTATAACTTAATATGAAAATGAGAAGTTTTAGTACATAATATGAAAAAAGTCTCCAAAGTCAAACCCTTTGTTCATCTTCTGTCTTCAACTTTACAGCTTTACAATACATTTTTCAGATCCTAAATTAATGGATCTAATTTTTTAAATACAGAGAGTAAACAATATTTACAAAAAACTAGGAAGAGACCCTCAAGATGAGGTCAATCCATATCTAATGATCTTCAAGAGTGATAGAGTGCTAATGAAGTGAAGCCTAGCCTTCCAAGGCTGTTTGATTTGGTCCTCCAAGGATAACATTTGAATTTTCTGAAGTGTGCAAAAATCCTAATTTTTTTGTTTTTGAAAAAGATACCGAATATGATTGAAACACCTCTTCTTTTCCTTATCCCTCAAAAATAGCCATTGGATTTGACTTGATAATTCAACAAATGTCCATTCGAAGAGGTTTCATACCATTCAAACTCAAAAAATCYCGWTCTGGGCAAAAACTCGGTGATTCTGGCAGTTACAGGCTTTCGGTGGTTAAGAGGGGCAAARTTTAGGTCTCTTAACCACTGAAAGTACTGCTTTTCGGTGGTTAAGAGGGGCAAAATTTAGACCTCTTAACCACCGAAAGMTGTAACTTTCAAAAAYRRATCTGYGGYRAATTAATTTGCGTGGGAATCGCAATGACTCAGATTTTTCTTTGAATTGGATGACAAATGGCTCAATAACCAGCAATTGAACTYGAATTCCACTTGGCAAMCTTGACAAATCACGGGATTATGGCTGYTGAGTATGAGTTTGCATGAGGAAATCACGSGATCATRACAATAACAATGACTCTYGGATTCAATATTGAATATTAATGAAATTGAAACARAAATCAAATGAAGTCATAATGATTYWGTATCCTCGTGACTGGAGATAATGAAGGCCCATGTGACAAATCAATTCTGTTATCTGAAAATCATGYATGGAATTYTGGATTTCTGCCGAGCCTTAATTCTGAAATGACAATTGGTAGTTAAAAGGAGAACATGGCATAAATCTTCAGATAAKATGCCATAAGAACTTCATACCTCGCCACCTAGATAAAATTTCGGCGGTTATAACTTAATGATTGCGCCCATTTGACATCTGGCTCGTGCAAAAGCATGGGCTTTTTCCTTTTGCGCATAAAAACGTTTTCGGTGGTTAACAGGCCCTTTATTTTCGCCTCTTAACCACCAAAAACCGAAACTTTCGGTGGTTAATGAGCAGTTTTTTAGCCCCTCTTAACCATCGAAACCTGAGATTTAAAGATTTGATTGCCAAGACCAAAATTGATGTTTTTTCCAAGTTTGTATCCAAATAGCAGACCTTCTAACACACCTAAAAAAATTTGGAAATGAATTTTTGGACCTGTTCCTATCACTTAAAAATTGGTAAAATGACAGTGCTATTTTAGGAGATAACACCATGTGTTTCCATTAGTTAGCTGCCATGTGGAAGGATATCATTGGTTGAGGATATAGTGTCATAAAATTTATGGTAAACTGGTTAAGGGAAAGGAGAAGTGGACGAGAGGTTAAGTAAGAGAAGGTGGGGTTGAGGGTGTCAGAAGTGAGGGAGAGACGTAGCATGACGTAGGGGAGGTAATATGTAGGAAATGGAGTTATGGGGTTGCGGGATGAGGGAGGTGAGAAGGTTCATGCAAGTCCAACCGCTAGAGGAGGACAGATAAGGAGGAGTCGGGTTCGTGGGTTGGGGAGTGAAGGAGGTGAGGGGGTAAGGTAAGTCCGACCATCCAATAAGAGTAAACCAACAATAAAATTAATTATGAAGTAAAGGGGTAAGGGAGGTATATTGGTTATGAACCTGATAACCCGTTGTGTTATGAAATGAAGTGAAGTACGGGAAGGGGGCATGGTAAGAGGAAGTGGGGAAGGGAAATAAAATATTTTCATCTAAGTGTTGGACAATAAGAAATGAGAGGAGTGGCGAAAGAGAGGAAAGAGATACAACGGATGATTGCAAATGCATTCAGATGATGCCAGAATCTTAGAATTGTAAAACAATGTGTACGAGCCCGCGAGAAATTCAAGAAAATTCTATGTGTGGAATGATGTGTACCAAGAGATGAACATGGTTCTGAAAAATTAGAAATGGTTCCAAGACACGGTATAGTTTCATGAGAATGATCATGGTTCCAAGAATTCTTAATACCAAGAAAAATTAGCTTTGTCGCATATTGAGGCAACATTTTTTTGTTTGTTTGTTAACATTTATGATAATGGTTAGAGATAAACCTGGATATCTTGAGCATACAAACTCGGATTTTGAATTCACGAAATGTGTGATGAAGCTGATACTGAGGGCTACATAATGAAATTATAATCTCTAATTTTTTTTCTTCTTTTGATATAATTTATTATTATTATTCTAGGAGTGAGAAAATATAAGTGGCCAAATTTTGATCAACACGACTAGGACTTAATTTAATTACTGATGCCAAATATTTAGGCATTTAATTAAATTAAACTCATTAATTAAAAAAGGTACATTCACTTTATTAATCACTTAATAAAATGAATCCTAAGGTTTTGAGAGGTAATAATGATGACTCCCACATGTTGACATAGATTGACGTGGAAGTACGTGTTCGATGCTACTAAAAACATCAGTAATAAATCCATGTAACTTCTTTGAAACTCCTTTTGTTTCTACATGTAGATATCTTCTTAATAGACTCAAAATCAATTATCCCCATCTCTACAATCTCCAATAAAAAATATTCTCCCAACCTACCCTATCTTGCATTCATCCCCCATATCTCTAAACAACTAAGAGTGAAATTTAAATCACCCCCATGAAATAACTTATCTTTCTTCAAGATCTCCTGCGTAAAGATAAAATCCCCAAAAGTCTTCCGATCTTCATATGGCCCATAACAATTAATCATTGTAATGTTGCAACCTAATTCTTGGCCTTGGTTATATATATATATATATGCCAACTACAATAACATAATTTTTCCAACTACAGATAAGCCCCCCCAGAAGAACCATTGGCATCAATGCTAGGAATTCCTATTGTTTACACAGTTTGCCTAGATCCTCCACCAACTTCTTCCCTGCCCCCATAGTCTCCTGGAGCATAGAGAAACATCATGATTCTTGACTTCTTCTAATATAGCTAGGGTCATTCTTTTGGAAGTGCAGCCTAATCCCCTTACATTTAGGGAGAAAATTATCATTTGGAAACCTTTGATTGATGGGCTTGTCCCACTCTAAGGACCCCTTTCAAAGACCTTCGCTCTCTCACTAAATCTCTTTTAGGCCTTTCTCTTGGGCATGATGGACAAATGATTCCCCCCCATAATTTTTTTGGTGAACTTCTTTTGTTGGATCACACCCTAGTCCACCCTCTATAGTTTCCTCCACTCTCTCATATCCTCATTTCTTGACCTACGTTTGTATCTAGGGCTTGTGTTGATATTTTACTTAAGAAATTAACATCATACATAATTCTTTAATTATTTAGCATATTAACTGCATATAGGATCACTGAAAGAGACACAATCACAGTAAAGACAATAAACACAAATTTATCCTGGGAAACCCTCTTGGGGGAGAAAACCCAATAACTTCTTTAGTATAGATTCATCAACCAAGTACAATGCCAAGACAATGTCAGAAAACAGATAAACATATCACCCTAGCTATTGTGTCTTCTCCTCCTCAAAGGATATCGAACTTTTCCTTGTATTATGAGTGTGAGATGAGTGTGTCTCCAAACAAGGCGCATGACCTCCTATTTATACAATACAAACCACCCTCTTAAAATTTTAGGGCCGACTTGTATAAAAGTCACTTTTCTAATAATACATTAGCCACAATGGTGCTGACTTTACAAAAACAATTTAATATTATGATTTTAGGGTTTTTACATGATCAAATACAATAGGAAGAATATCTTCCGCAACTACACAAACTTCAACACTCCCTCTTAGCAAGGAAGGTATTCTTCTGGTATGTCTGTACACTTTGACAATTGACTTGTTGACTTTCACAAATCTATACATCATAATAAGTTCAACAACCACAACATGCATCCAGGGCATCATCACATGTAACATCTCTCTAGTGGGCACAACATTATGAGACTTTCAACTAGCTCACATAGGGTCATCCAACTCACACATAATTTGGATCAACGACCACTCGCCAGCTCACACAAAATCTGGCATCTAGTTCTCACATAGGATCATCTAGCTCACTCACACAAAGTCTGGATCAACGATCACTCATGTACATAGGGTCATTCAGCTCACTAACACGGAGTCTAGATCAACGACCACTCATGTACATAGGGTCATCTGACTCACTAACACATAGTTGGATCAACAACCACTTATGTAGAACTGGGAAACTAGCCTAAATCTATCCCTTCTGGTTGGCACACTAGGCATCCGACTCACACAAAGCCTGGGAATCTAACCACAAGGGTTAGGTGATGTAGTGCACACACTACCCATCTAGTTCACATAGAAATAGGAATCCCCCAACCACACAGTTGGTCCACTAGCTCGAAAGCTAGGTAACTACTAGCCCTGAAGGCTTGGTATACTACTGACCTCGTGCGAGGTCATGCTGACTGGTGCCAAAGCCAGTAACGTGCTTGTGAGTGACTGATACGATGCTGCCACACTCTGCATGCTAATGCCCTTGGAGTCGCATCTGTAACACATCACTCCCTCTTACTAGGGAGGTCCTTCTGGAACACACCAAGCTTGTCCCCAAAGTGCTCAAACTTTACTCGTGACAGAGGCTTGGTCAACACATCTGATACCTACTCATCTATAGCCACATACTGGAGTTTCACAACTCCTCTTTGTACCATATTTCAGATATAATGGTACTTGATCTCAATATGCTTTGACTTGTCATGAAACACAAGATTCGCTGACAACATTATGCAACTCTGGTTGTCACAATAGATACAAGTCACCTCTAACTCGAGATAAAACAACACTGCAAGTAACTTTCGAAGCCACACGACTTCACTACTAGCTGGACATGCTTCTATATACGTTGCCTCGGCCGTATTGAGTGCCACACTAGTCTTCTTCCTACTGAACCATGCAATCACAACTAATCCCAGACTGAAGAAACATCCATATGTACTCTTCCGATCTGTGACACTATTGACCCAATCTGAATCAACATAACATATACAACAGTCCTAGCTGCTTCTGCCCACAATTGCATTGGTAAGTATTGATCATGAATCATGGCCTTTATTGCTTCCATTATTGTTCGGTTCTTTCTTTCTGCCACACCATTTTGATGGGGATTGTAGGGAGTAGTGAGCTCCCTCTTAATCCCTGCCTCTCTGAAGAATGCTTTGAAGTCATCAGAGGTGAACTCTCCTCCATTATCTGACCTAAATACTTTTATCTTCCTTTCAACAAGATTTTCTACAAGGGCCTAGAATTCCTTGAACTTGCCGAACACTTCACTTTTTTCTTTCAAGAAACAAATCCAAGTCTTACGTGAGTAATCATCAATAAATGAAACATAGTATACATACCCGCCAGATGATGTGGTTGACATTAGTCCACATACGTCCGAGTGCACAATGTCCAATACTCCTTTGGCTTTGCTGTCACTGCTTGGAAACATACTCTTCACGTTCTTGCCTTGTGCACATCCCTTGCATACGCCATCATGGTTCACCTGAATCTCTGAAAAACTTGTTACCATATTGCTCACAATCGGTAGTGCCTTGTAATGTATGTGAGCAAGTCTTCTATGCCATAACTCACTTGGATTCACTGTGTTTTGCACTAGAGTTGAATCTGAGTGTCCCTTCAATTTGTATAGACCTCCTTCTTGGACACCATCACAATTGCATTGTCAACAATCTTTCCTCTAGGACACATGCGAACTTCACCATCTACAAAGGAAACTCTGAATCCTTTCTCTTCCAATGCTGAGATGGAAAGGATATTTTTCTTCAAACCAACTACATACAATACATCTTTCATCTTCATAGTTTTTCTGGAATCCAACTTGTAGGAAGCTTCCCATACTCCTTTAATGGGATACTGATAGTCATCTCCAAGCTTCACCTCATGAGGTGAATCTTTTTTAATCAAGTTTGAAAGAGAATTATTGTGACCAATCATGTGCTTAGAAGCACCACTGTCATAAAGCCATGTGTCACTTCCATGAGTGTCTGTTCCTGTAAGAGCTGATATCAGAAGGTATTGTTCATCATCTTCTTTTGATCTCCTTTGATCGGGTTCATCGTCTTATGCGGCATGAACATGATGTCTTTGATACGTTCTTTTCTGATCGAATGTGTTGCTTCGGGACAATCTCTTACAATGTGTACCATCTTTGGGCAACTAAAACATTTGTAACTTGAATAATCCTTTTGATCTTTTTGAGTCTTTTGTGGCTTCTGGAATTTCTTATGGGAATGAACTTCTTTCTTGCCCTTTCCTTTTCTTGCATGAACTGCAAGCGCTTGATCATCATTATTTCCCAACTTCTCTTCTCTTGCCACCAATCTGGCTTCTTCTTGAGTGCAATCCTCCCATAACCTGTTAGCTTTCTTCTGGAACATATACCTTAAATGAAAGATTCCCAAGACTTTGGGAGACCATTTAATGTGGTCATTACTATCTCGACTTCTTCAACTGAGTCTCCAATGGCTTCAAGTTGTTCTTTGATCTGAGACACTCTCGTGAAGTAGGATTGGATGGTCTCAGAACTTTGCATCTTCACATTGTTGAGTTGTGTCCTCAAGGTCTTATTCCAGTTTATGTTCTTGCCTTCATATAGAAGGGACATCGCATCAAACATATGTTTTGGAGTCTTCAACGATGAGACATGAGGGATCAAGTGATCCTTGAGAGAATCTACAATGGTCCTCTTTGCTTTAACCATGTTCTTCTTGTGCTTTACTTTAGCCTCATCTCCCTCTGGCTCTTCAACTTCATTTTCCACAAATCCTTCTAGACCATTCTCTTCTAGAATGAGCATTACTTTATACTTCCATGCCCAGAAGTTATCAACTCCTTCAAGCTTCTCATCAAGCTTGGCACTGGAAGTCATCCTGCCCGGAACAACGAAACAAATATTGAAACTTTGCAAAAGATGGATGTAGACCTTACTAAAGGGTGTGTTATGCTAAGGTGAGATTCTGTCTCAAAGATTTGTTGCATCTGCAAAAACGTCTAGATCTAGGGTTTTATGAGGAAACCCTAATTTTTCTACTTGAGAATTTTGTAGATCTTATTCAGGGAAAACATGTGCCCTGCTTAGACGAGCTGCTGGTGTACTTTCTTTGACTTGCATCCTTAATAAAAGGGGCGAGTCATCACTTACGGTTTCATGCGGAAACCCTAATTTTCCAGCATTGCAATACTGAAAAGACTAATCCGTGGGAAAGATGCGCTGAGCCAAGGTGAGTCTTCTTGTAGCCTTATCTTTCTTAGCGAACTCTTCTTAGACTGTGAATTGGCTTCTTTCAGGGTAACTCTGATACGATGTTGAGATTTTACTTAAGTAGTTGACAACATACAAAATTCTTTAATTATTTAGCACGTTCACTGCATATAGGATCATTGAAAGAGAGAGAATCACAATAAATACAGATTTATCCTTGGAAACTCTCTGGGGGGAGAAAACCCAATAACTTCTTTAGTATAGATTCATCAACCAAGTATAATACCAAGACAATGCCAGAAAACAAATAAACAAATAACCCTAGCTGTTGTGTCTTCTTCTCCTCCAAGGATAATGAACTTTTCCTTATGTTATGAGTGTGAGATGAGTGTGTCTCCAAATGAGGCGTATGACCTTCTATTTATACAATATGAATCGCTCTCTTAACATGTTAGGCCCAACTTGTACAAAAGTCACTTTTCTAATAATACATTAGCCACAATGGGGCCGACTTTACAAAAACAATTTAATATTATTCTTTTAGGTTTTTACATGATCAAATACAATAGGAAGAATATCTTCCACAACTACACAAACTTCAACAACTTGCACATCGTAAATGTGAGTCATCATGTCTAGAGCTTTGGGATGAAGAATCACATTCAAAATTGTCCGATCCCATTTGAATATCGAATTTGCTTTGGGTTTATACTTTCCTTGTCATTTCCTCTAGCCCTACCTTGTGGGGCCTTCAACTTATTACCCTAATTCCCGTTATCCTCTTTCCCCTCTACAACAACCCTACCCATTTTAGGGGTTTTAACTTAGGGTCCCATTACCTTATTATCTATACCTTTATCTAAGGAATGACAAACATGGGTGAATCGTTTATGAAAGGCTTACCACATAGAGCTTGATGCACTTTTGGATACCCACCTCTAGAACTAAATGTTCTTCTAGCTGAGAATTGCCTTAGATCTTTTGAGCTTTGGCATGTGCCACCTCTTGAGCTTTGTTCAATCTCTTAGGGTCAACTTCTTTTTGAGAAAACTTTCCCCATTATGGCTTGATGGTTTTTTCCTCTAGGGCACATCCCCATAGAGATGACATTGCACACCTCTAAATGAGACCCTAACACAATGCAACATTTGACGATGAGTATGACCATCCATTACTATCTCCACCCTATCATGGAACCCCATTTGAAATTTCACCTTTGTTAAAATCCTTGCCATAAAACTCCATGTGCTAGATTTGAATGAAGTGTAGATGTCTAGAGTGGTTCCTATACAATGCCGTAATTATCTTAAGAACTTATTGTTTTGACATTCCAAGGGTAACCTTAGTAGCTTAGTCGAGATCGAGGTCTTGTTTATTAGTTTTGCATTAGGATCAAACGCTGGATGGCACCATTCTAGCACTAGGATTGAAGTCTCACAGTACCATTGATTTCTTTGAACTTTCTTAATATCTTCTTCACTTTTCATTACAAAACCCAACTAACCTTTGGGCATCATGTGGAATCAAAGCGAATAACCTAGCTCCAGTTATAATAACACCCTCATCCATGACACAAATGGCTTCTTTGTGATCCAGTGACCATGAAAATACTTGATCAATGCTAATCCTTAGAACTTTGCGATTTACTCTAAGCACAAGTCTTCACCCACCACCATCCTCACCACTTGCATGATGGCACCATCCTAGCACTAGGATTAAAGTCTCATAGTACCATTGATTCCCTTGAACTTTCTTAATGTCTTCTTCACTTTTCATTACAAAACCCAACCAACCTTTGGGCATCATGTGGAATCAAAGCAAATAACCTAGCTCCAGTTATAATAACACCCTCATCCATGACACAAATGGCTTCTTTGTGATCCAGTGACCATGAAAATACTTGATCAATGCTAATCCTTAGAACTTTGCGATTTACTCTAAGCACAAGTCTTCACCCACCACCATCCTCACCACTTGAATTTTTTAATGCATCTACTTGACCTACGATGATGAGAGATATTACCCTTTACCTTGCCTTTCACCTCTAGATTTTGTCACCCACTAAGAGATTTACCCTTTGACAACTTCTTCTAAGGGTCCACAAAACCATTGATCTTGTTAACCAAACCTTCCTCCCTTTCTCTATCCATAACATTACCATAACATTACCCTATAATGAGAACACTAATACACATTAACTCGCACCTATGCGAGTAGATATACCCCATATACCCTTGACAAATTCCTCAACCTCACCATCCGAACCACTATGACCCATTATTATGTCATCAAAGCAAGTCACAAATTCGCTTAGATGTAGCCTAAAGCCCACTTTTCCTCATAAATCCTTGCCCTTCCCCTTTGGACCCTGAGACCTTGGGTTCACTTCCTAGCCGGCTAGAAGACAAAGAAACTTGTGATACAAAGATTTGGACCCCCATCATACGGATCTTCAAAATAGTCGAGGCGGTGCTGTTCCTCCATCTCGCAAGTGGGTCCACTCGATTTCATATGATATCTAAAGATTGTTATAATTCGTGAAGACCCTTAAACCCCGAAGTGCGCATACGAAAACAGGCATAGGTCAACCCACATGGTAATGTCCAGAGGAAAAGAAAAAAAAAAGGTGTTTAGAATGAAGGGATTACACACTGCTATGCACAGAAAACCCTACTCTACGGAAACATGGTCAACATTCACAGTATGGACGGGATTATTGGTAACTCTGGTTGCCTAGGAGCCTTGAAATATTTCAAGGCATGTCCACTGAAACTGGACCGGAGAACCTTTTTTGAAAGGCTTCTGGGAATCTTTTGTTCCGTTTGCTCTTCAGACATTGTGAATTGAAAATGCTTTGTTAGTTCTATGGGGCTTAGTATTTGTACACTGATTTCTATGGGGATCAACACTGGTAGCTCCACTACAACCATGGATATGGACCATTCAGGCTTCATTCGGATCTGTTCTAGCTTACTACGACACTCAAGGCGATCTACATTGGTTATAGCGGGCAGCTTCCAACAGTGACACTGGGTAACCACCTGCTCGAGCACTGATTTGCTTCATTCAATTTTTCATTTTCAACATGCTATTTTTTTTCCCTTTTAACTTGGATTTGCCCTGATTGATTCAGTATCAATTGTGTTTGCATCATAAGCCATTGAAACATTGTTTAAATTTGACCTTCTATATTTCTTTGTTACCGCGATCTTGATTCTTTTTAAAACCCTTTATGAGTGTTGGTGGCTTTGCATACGAAATTCAATTTTTATTTACTATCATTATCCGGGATTAATGTTTATCTGTCATACTTCTCATTATCAAATTCTTGCCTTGTTCTGCTGCTATTGCAAATCTATGTGCTATCTTTCAAGTTTAGATTTGTACCTATTTTGCAATCTGCTCATGCATTTCTACACCCACAATCCTATAATGGTTCGGTAGCGCTTATTCTAAGGGACCTTTAATGTGGTTGTCGATTTTCTATGACAGTGAGTCTCGTTCATTAAGAAAAATAATAAGTTTGCTCTAGAATGAAGACTTCTAGACTAAAAGAATTGACTAATTGTTGATGCAAATGCTTCACTCATCACCGAGGCTATAAGTGGAGAAGAGGAATATCCTTGACAAAATGGCCATAAGTGGATCATGTGATGTTTTTGAGGCTTTTTGGGAGACTTTTAGACTTCTAGAATTGACTTATTGTTGATGCCTATGCATTTTGATTGAATGTCACTCATCATCAAGGCCCTAAGTTGAGAAAAGGAATATCCTTGACAAAATCGCCATAAATCAAGGAAAGGAGTACCCTTGACAAAATGGCCATAAGTGGATCATGATGATGTTTTCGAGTCTCCGAGACTTTGATTGGTACCACAATGAGTTTGATCTTGAATGACCTCGAGCCTTTCAAGTCCTTTCCAATTATGGCCATAAGGGGATCATGATGATGTTTTCGAGTCCCCGAGACTTTGATTGGTACCACAATGAGTTTGATCTTGAATGATCTCGAGCCTTTCAAGTCATTTCCAATTACTTTTAGGTTGGATTTTTTTTCCTTTATAAATTTGGAAAAAAAAATAATTTTATTAAAAAAGAAGAGAGATAACATACTGTAAATGCTTAGTATTGTAGAAATTTTCAGAAGGATCTTGGAAGTCTAATCAATGACACACCATGCCTATATGAAAAGAGAAAACTGTTACTCTTCCAAATTTTTCATAAGATTTGTCTATTCATTTATATAAAATTATATTATTCATCTACATAAAATTATATCACAAAAAAACTTGGTACTCATTTTTCAAAACACATCATTCGAAAGGTCCACCTATTTCTCTATCTAAAATTATATCATAACTGTACAAAACCTCATTAGATGTTGACCTCAAATTGGGTCACAAATTACGACACTTAACAGTGCAAAACCTCACTAGATATTGACCTCAAACTGGGTCACAAATTACAACACAAATAACAACGCATTATAAGCCTAGACTTGTACCAGATCTTCTAACTCCAAGAACAAATATGAAAATCATAAAGCATTAGAATACCAAAACGAAGAATAGTGAATGTTGCCTCTCGACCAAAGATACATGTGGAGATCTCTGCAAGATAGACCCATCCTTTGACTCTTTCCAGGAGCATAAGCCAATATCCAGAATGATTTCTTCCTTTAAGAGTTTGTCCGTATTCATATTGCCATCCTTGACTCCTTCCAAGAACATAAGCCATCATCCATATTGAGTTCTTCCTTTGAGCGCTTGTCCACATTTGTATTGAGCTCTCTAAAAACATTAGTAAAGGAGATATGATTAAAAACAACAAAATATTTTTGCACCTCTTTAAACATAGTTCTTAAAATTAAATTTGACATTCTATTCCGATCAGTGACCCAATTTACAACCACTTGAGAGTCCCTAAAGAACTAGATATTCGAGAGCTTGTTGGAATCTGTATTGAGCTCTCTGAAACACGAGTAAAGGAGAGATGATTAAAAACAACAAGGGAGTTTTTCACTTTCTCAAGATAGGCCTTAAAAATAAATTTGACATTTTATTCATACCAATGATCCAATTTATAACCACGTGAGGGTCCCAAAAGACCTATAAATTCTCAACACCTTTTTCAGCTGCAAATTTTAAGCGAATCTTCAGAGCAAGACCACTTGAGCGTCCCCAAAGACCTAGAAATTCTCAACACTTTTTTTAGCTATAATTTTTAAGAGAATCTTCAGAGCAATGATTTCAACAAAGTTGTTTGACCCCCTCTCAAACCAAGCTTCCTAGCAAAAGTAACAGGTCTCATTAAGGAAGAGAATGCCACCAACCCCACAAACAAGGGGTGCCTTGGTTGACACCATCAAATTACCCCCAAGCCCTAGTTTTATCAATGGGAGGGTGAGAAAGTTGCCTTTGAGGAGTGGACTTAGAAATGGATTTGAAACTTTTGAAGATAGCCTTAGCTTGAGTAGCACACTGAAAGGGAGGGAGAAATCTGTCTTCAAAAATACTTACATTATGAGCCAACCATATACCCCATGATACAATAATAGGCAAGGATTTGAATTTCTTTAGTTCATATTTCTGAAACCAATGCTTGAAGCATTCAACTATAGTCCCTCCTTGCCAAACATCCTTTGTCCTTAATAATGCGTCCATATCTACCTGTACCTCTTTTGAATAGGAACAAATAATTAGAAGATGTGTGATGGTCTCCTCCTCATTCTTGCATGAAGATTTTCGAGGTACTTAAGGCTGCCAACACAAGTCTGTCTTTAACCTGCTGTTGGCCACTAAGTTTCAAGGTTTACCAAACTGTTTCACTGCTGTTTTATGACAGCCACTAAATCTGATACACCTCCCTTGAAAATCTGCCTTTAACTTTGTGATGGCATGCTCTTTTAAGGATGCTCTTGCAAGTGTTTCAGGGGACCAAAATTAGCACATGCATATACCTTAAAACAAACAATACCCTCTAGGATCTTTAACAAATACAAGGCTGAAAATACTAAGCATACATGGCAAATGAACACATGATGTTTTTGGTCAACATGACCCTGGAAAAACCCTAACGGGGAAAACCAGTTTGGAGTAGATGTATATATGGAGATCTCTAGCAAATGCTACAACAAGAAACAAATACAAAGGAACCTGTTACATAGGTAAGCTCCTCTCAAGCTAGACCAGAAGTTCCTTGGTATTAGCACCCTCCTTGAAGAATGCGCCCCACTTGTTGTGCCTGCTAAGTGAAGAAGCCTTGCTCCCTCTTTGAAGATGATGCTTGCTAGATGAGAACTTGCACCCCTTTAGCCACAAAGGTGTGCCCTCAACCCAAGAATCCTCCTCCAAGCCACTTTCACCCTCTCTACTAAGTGCCTGCTAGTATGCGCCTCTCCTCACAGGATGCGCCTATCCTCCATGAGAGCTTCCTCAAGCTTGCTTGTGCTTCCTCAAACCCTTGCACCCTCTTTCCTCAAGTGCGTCTCTCTTCTCCAAAGCTCATACTCTCTTCTCCTCTCTTCACTCAACTCTCTCAAGTGAGAATGAGCCTCATCCTTACCCTTTTGCCTCCTTTAGCCTCTCTTTGGCCAAACCTAAAAGATCAATGGCCTAGATTAGATCTAGCCAAGTCTAATCAATGGGTGAGTTTACTTCCCATAAATCTCACTTCGAAACCCACTTTACTCAAGTTTCCTTAGTTTGCTTCATGTCTATTAATTCACCCACTTTGTGAATTAATTGTCACTTTATGACTTAAGTGACTAAGTCAAAGTGAAATTAGATCATAAAGTAAAGGTACAAGGGTAATACTTTCCCCCTTTGTGTTTAGAGACTCACAAACACAATGGTACCACTTTCCAAGGTACCCAAATCTCAACACTCCCTCTTATCGAGGAAAGTGTCACTCACCCCTCCAATCTTGTCCCTACAGTGGACATCATTGCCTGCTGGAAAATACTCAGCGAGTATGGCTGTAACTTGATCATCAAAAGTGGCCTCTGACTCTGATCTGCTCGACCTGGATGATCTTTAGATGGAAGTCCATCTCCACCTATCCAAGATCTCCTTGAATCAAAGTCCTTCTTGATTCAAGCCTTGATCTTGGCATCTCACCAAAGATCCTGATCTTGGCATCTCACCAAAGATCTCTACCTTGGCATCTCACCAAGGATCCTCTACCTTGGCATCTCACCAAAGGTCTCTATCTTGGCATCTCACCAAGGATCTCTAGCTCTTGGAATCTCACCAAGAGTCTCTCTCTTGGCATCTCACCAAGAGTCTCTCGATCTTGGCATCTCACCAAAGATCCTCACCTTGGTCTCTCACTAAGGGTCTTCGTCCTGAAGAGGAATTTGAAACTGATCTGCTCGTCTCCATAGCCAAGTGTGACCCAAACCTCTCTGGTGCCCTGCTCTCACTCATCAATCTCTGATGCTCTGAAGCACCTGCATCAACTGTTTGTCTACTCAACAACTCTGAAACTGAAGCTATCTCGGGTGGACCAGTCACCCCTGAATGTGGTGTACTCGATAACTGAGTCTGAGTCCCATGAGATACATGAGATACAACACTCTCAATCTGTGGGACCTCCTCAACTATGTCTACACACCAATTGCTGGATGGTGTCTCAATTGTCAAACAACAACCCATGAAGGCACACTCCCTCTCAAACAGAGCAGTGAACTCCTCCTCCTCTGTTGTCGTTGCAGTACCATCCTTCTTCTTCTTCTTCTTGTTGGGACATTGTCCAACATAGTGCCCCAACTCGCCACAATCAAAGCATCTCACTTTGCTCATGTCCTTCTGTTGCTCACCCTGTCCTCTCGACTGCTGCTGCTTGGCCCCAACTTTGGGCTCCTTCTCGGTCTTCTTCTTGTCCTTAGCCACAAGAGCAAGATCAACCTCATCATCCTCCTCACCCTACTGCTGACTAGTAGATCCAGAACCACGCCTGGTCTCCTCCTGCACAAAGTCATCCCGAAGCCTCTCTCAACTGGGCATATGCTCCCTAGCCATGATGCCATGTACAAAACTCTCCCATGGTTTGATAAAGCCATTCAAGGCTGTCTGCACCAACTTAGAGGGATCTACTATATCTCCAACTGCACCCAACTCATCTCGAATTTGAGTGAATCTCGAGAGGTATGAGGTAACGGTATTTGGCTTCCCCATCTTGGTGCCCCTTAGCTTCTCCCGAAGCACCATCTTGCAGTTCTGGTTAGGACTCTGATAAAGACTACACAAAGACTTCCACATCTAAAATGCGAAGTCCTTACCAGTAATGTGAGGAATCACATGGTCTTTCACCACATCAAGGATTGTTCTCTTAGCTCTCTTGTTCTGTTTCTGAAACTCAGCGAAGAGAACCACATCTGTAGGAGGTACAATGGGATTTTCCACAATCTCCCATAACTCTCCCTCATCCAGAATCATCACTATCCTTGCCTTCCACGGAGACCAATTACTTGCCCCCGCAAGCCTATCCTCCACCCTCAAACCTGCCACCGCCAAGGCTGCCATCTGATGCTAAAACTGATACACTCTAACCAAGCAAAATTTAGCAACTCTGAACAACAGGAAACAGCCTCAAACACACTAGTCTCAAGTGTGAAAAATGAGGCTGCCAACCAAGTGTAAATTTGCCCGACATGCATGAAATAAGAGGCACTTTCAAATCTGTTTTTTCTCACTGTTTCGGACTGTAAACTTGCTGTCCAAAAACAGCCAACAGATCTGATCTTTACCCCACAAAAAGTGCCCACTGTCAGCTCCAAAAATCAGCACACTCTACTGCCCTTAAGCTCTGATACCATGAAGATTTTCGAGGTACTAAAGGCTGCCAACACAGGTCTGTCTTTGACCTGCTGTTGGCCACTAAGTTTCAAGGTTTACCCAACTGTTTCACTGCTGTTTTATGACAGCCACTAAATCTGATATTCCTCCATTGAAAATATGCCTTTAACTTTGTGATTGCATGCTCTTTTAAGGGTGCTCTTGCAAGTGTTTTGGGGGACCAAAGTTAGCACATGCATATGCCTTAAAACAAACAATACCCTCTAGGATCTTTAACAAATACAAGGCTGAAAATACTAAGCATACATGACAAATGAACACATGATGCTTTTGGTCAACATGACCCTGAAAAAACCCTCACGGGGAAAACCAGTTTGGAGTAGATGTATATATGGAGATCTCTAGCGAATGCTACAACAAGAAACAAATACAAAGGAACCTGTTACATAGGTAAGCTCCTCTCAAGCTAGACCAAGAAGTTCCTTGGGATTAGTGCCCTCCTTGAAGAATGCGCCCCACTTGTTGTGCCTGCTAAGTGAAGAATCCTTGTGCCCTCTTTGAAGATGATGCCTGCTAGATGAGAACTTGCGCCCCTTGAGCCACAAAGGTGCACCCTCAACCCAAGAATCCTCCTCCTCAAGACTTGCGCCCTCCAAGCCACTTGCGCCTTCTCTACTAAGTGCCTGCTAGTATGCGCCTCTCCTCACATGATGCGCCCTCCAACTAGCCTCATGCGCCTAGCCTCCATGAGAGCTTCCTCAAGCTTGCTTGTGCTTCCTCAAACCTTTGCACTCTTTCCTCAAGTGCGCCTCTCTTCTCCTCTCTTCACTCAACTCTTTCAAGTGAGATTGAGCCTCATCCTTACCCTTTTGCCTCCTTTAGCCTCTCTTTGGCCAAACCTAAAAGATCAATGGCCTAGATTAGATCTAGCCAAGTCTAATCAATGGGTGAGATTACTTCCCATAAATCTCACTTAGAAACCCACTTTACTCAAGTTTCCTTAGTTTTCTTTATGTCTATTAATTCACCCACTTTGTGAATTAATTGTCACTTTATGACTTAAGTGACAAATTGCACTTCATGACTTAAGTGACTAAGTCAAAGTGAAATTAGATCATAAAGTAAAGGTACAAGGGTAATACTTTTCCCCCTTTGTGTTTAGAGACTCACAAACACAAGGGGACCACTTTCCAAGGTACCCAAATCTCAACATTGCATAGGGAGCATTTCCTTGGACCATGCTTGTTTCTTTTCTGCAGGACAGCTTTGTTCGAAATAGCCAGCCGCATAAATATCCTCGATTTTAGAGGTGATATGATTTTCCATAAGGTCATCCACCATCACTGTGGATTCTTAATTCTGTCAGTAGTGTGCATGGCCTTGTGTCCTAGTCTTGGAGTATAGTGACCCAAGACAGGGTTCATGGTCCAAACAAGTTCAACTTCAATGCCTTTAACATGAACATGAGTCATCTAAAGCTTGGTTATGTAGGCTTAGCACAAGATTTTCTCATTCCCTTCTAAACCTAAAAGCCTTGCTTAGTTCTACTCCATACTCTTGATCGAAGAGGCTTCAAGATTTGTTTCATGAGCTAGTTATAGATACCTTGCCTCTGAAGCAAAGAGATTAGATTCTTAGAGAATTTATGGTGATTCCCACTACCCACTCAAGGACCTGCCCCAAATTTAACTCTCGTTCCATTACCAATCCTGCTTGCTAACCAATTACCAATAATAAGAAAGGCATTTACCATGGCTTTCTAGATGATAGACTCTAGAGACATTATGAGAGAATATTTGACAGGGTTCCTCATCCAGTGTTCAATAGTGAAAGGGTCAATATATTTTTGGGAGAGGGTTTTGTCCCACAGATTTGGCAATGAAAGTCCTCCCAAAGTAAAATATATTTATGATACCCCATCCCCCACTGCCTTAGGCTTGGCAATTACTTTCCATTTGACCAATGAAATATTCTCTTTATCTCTATTCCCAGACCATAGTAATCTAAAACTCATTTTTCTAATTTTGTTCAGAGTCCCTTTGAGGATATAGGTAAAGAATGTCAATGCAGTGGTATGGATTACAGTACTAACTTAACTAAGACAAGCCTTCCACCTCAGGAGAACCATTTATTACACCATTAGTTTATCCTCTTCTCTACCTTTACAGTGAGCCATTTTCAATCATTTATACCATAATCATTTGGCTTAATGTAGAAACCTAAGTACTTAAAACCTTTCTGGAAATCGAAAAGTTGATAAGGAAAGAGATATGGAATTTGATTAACCCACTCATCATCTATGCCATTAATGCAAATAGGATATTTTTGCAAATAACTTTCATTCCCGAGGCAACACAATATAGGTCTAGAATTTCTTTCAGCGTATTAACATCCCTCCATGAACCATCATAGAAAAATAATACATCATCAACAGAGTCAAAAGATGAGTTCTTCCAACTTTAATACCTTTCAAAGCCCTTGATTTTTTTGCTTTTGAGATAGCCCTGTTGAGTCCTTCTGTGATAATTAAAAACAACAAGGGGGCTAGAGGACATCCCTGCCTAAGTTCCCTGACAATTTTTAAAAACCCTGTTGCCAATCCACCAATAAGGATTGCAAAGGAAATAGAAGACAAGAAGCCCATTACCCAATTGACCAATTGAACATCAAAGACTATATGAAATAACATTAACCTCAGATGTAGTGAATTGGCTCTGTCATAGGCCTTTGATAGGTCCAACTTCAGAGCCATCGCTAGGAGCTTTTTAGTTTTTAGTGTGAATCCCCTCTCGAGCCACATCAATTGCATCATGAATTTTGTCTCCCATGTAAAAAGCCAATCTGCTTTAGTGATATTGCTTCTCACAGAAAGGTCTTGATACTTAAATCAATAACTTTTGCAATAATCTTGTAACTACAATTGCATAAAGAAATGGGCCTGAAGTCCTTGAAGGAGGCATGGTCCTAGCTCAAAGGTTTTTTGAGCTTCTGGAAGGTGATTTGGTCAAAGCTGTTGAGGAATGTATACGCACAGGATTTCAAAGCTGTTGAGGAATGTTAAACCTTCGAGATTTTGCATCACTCTAAAATAATGATGATCTTTTTGATTCCCCGAGACTTTGACGAGTATTACAATGGGGTCTTTGATCTTGAGCGATCTTGAACTTTTTAATTCTATTCCAATTACTTTGGAATAGATCTAATGTTAACCTCTTGAGATTTTGCATCGCTCTAAAATTTGGTTAAATTCTTTCCACCTTGATATGTAGTTAATTCAACTCTGCTCTTGTGTGGGGATAGGCTTTGTAAAAATTATACCATTTTTTTACGTAACTAGTTCATCTTTGGTTTGGCTTGCTTCGCAGATAAACTGAACATGATATATTGTTCACAGCAAGAGCATTTGTTGGTTTCACAAAAAATAATGTTTTCGTTTTCCCAATAGGTCAAATATTTCTATCAACTCATAGAGTACTAAATTTTAGATTATTGATTTCTTTTGGTTTATAATTTCTTCCTAGCGAAAAAAAGTTTTATTAAAAATAAGAAATCACACTGCTATTTCAGAAAGAAAAGAAATCACATTCTGAATGTTCTACTGAAGTCACATTCTGAATGTGTTACTGCAAGATATCACCATTCCAAATGTTATACTGAAATCACATTCTGAGTAAGCTATTGCACTTAGCATGGCAAAGAAATGTGAGTGCAAAGAAATCACATTCTGGATGTGCTACTGCACATACACGGAAAATAGATCACCATTCCGAATTTGCTACTACATTTACATGGTATTAAGGTAAGTAAATCACCGTTCTGAATGTGCTACTGCACTTAATTGGCATTACTTACGTGGTGTTAGGTATAGGGTAGATCTGTTCCACTCATTTTCCTTGTTAAAAAATATCAAAAAGACTTGAAAGAAACCTATCAAACTAGCCCCCAACTAAAAGGAACTCATTTCAGACTCTCCACAGTAAGATCCACAAAACTATGTGCTACTGCACTTACATAGGCAAAAGTATATAGGGTTAAATCAGTTCTGATATTTCGCGTAACTTAAAAAAAACATCATTTCAAAGAAATTTTTTCACTTACCACAGTAAGATTCACAAAACCATGTGTTACTGCATTATGGCAGGGTAAATCTGTTCCGCCCATCTTATGACTTGAAAAAATAAAAAATGAAACTGTCATTTCAAGGTCTTTTTAGACTTTACTCTAAGATTCACAGAACCAAAGTGTTACTGTATATACATGGTAAAAAGTATAGGGGTAAATCTGTTGTCCATCTTCCTTGCGACTTAAAAAAATATTGTTAAGTCACTTCTGCTCATCTTCCTCGTTGACTTCTCAAACAAAACTTAAAAAGAAACCTATCAAAGTAGCCCCAACCAAAAAGAGGTCATTGCAGATTCCACAGTAAGATCCACAAAACCAAAACCTTTTCTATATAGAGCATAATAAACCTATGACCCATGAAGGAACAGAAACCGATCAGTAGACAATCATTCAAAGTACTTGATCAAAAACCAAAACCATTTCCATATATAGAAGCATAATAAACCCATGACCCAGAGAGGAACAAAAACTGATCAATATACAGTCATCGAAATCCTTGTATAAATAAAAAAAGCATAAGAAACACAGTAAGATCACAAAACCAAAACCATTTCCATATAGAGCATTATAAACCAGTGACCCATAAGGGAACAGAAACTGATCAGTAGACAGCCATCAATGTACTTGATTAAAAACCAAAACCATTTCCATGTAGAGCATAGTAAACCATTTACCCATAGAGGAACAAAAACTGCTCAATATACAGTCATCGAAGTCCTTGTATAAATTAAAAAAAAATCATCAGAAACCAATGACCCATCGAGGAACAAAAATTGATCAATATACAGTCATGGAAGTCCTTGTATAAATAGAAAAAGCGTAAGATCCAAAGAGAGTACAAACTGATCAATATACAGTCATCGAAGTACTTGTATAAATAAAAAACGCATAAGATCCAAAGAGAGTACTATATAACTTCAGTCCTTGATCATCACTTGGTAATTAAAAAAAACATACAAGATCTAAAAAGACTACAACTTCAGTCATATAAAGAGGAAGAAATCTGCTTCAGAAATAGAACTCCAGTCATATAAAGAGAGAAATCTGATAAAACTCTTTAGAAAGTGACGAAACTCTTTTATGGATCCTCAACTTCAGTCATATAAAGAGAAAGAAATCTGCTTCAGAAATATAATTCCAGTATTCAATCATCGCTTTTAGAAAGTGACGAAACCCTCTCATGGATCTCCTCGAACAGCACTTTACCTTTGGTCATCAGATGACCTCCTTTTGAAAGTTTCTCTGCTTTGGAGTTTTGTTCTCTATACACATTGCCTCAAATTGGCTAACTATCATTTTTATTTGTTCACCCAGATTTTTCGAATGAATATTTAGCCACGAAGCAATTTTTTCTTCCAACAAATCACCAGATTCGAGTCTTTAGATATTTGTGAATTGCTCTCACCCAGATTTTTAGATGAATATTCATCGATTGACCAATTTTTTTCATCCAACAAATTATCCACCCAGATTTTTAGATGAATATTCAATGATTGACCATTTTTTTTCATCCAACAAATTATCCAATTCGAGATTTTAGATATTTGAAGGATTGCATTAAGGTCTTCAGAGCCATGGTTCTCTATGGTTTAGAGGTTTGGGGACTTAGTTTATCCGTGACATTGGACCATGACAAAGAGTTTAGATTCTCATGCTTCATCGCATCATCAAATGCAAGAGGACAATTCCCCAAGCATTATTCAAGCAGAGTTTGTGGCACCTACCTTAGGATTGAAACCATTTTCGCATTGATTTCACCTCTAAACTAGGTTCGACACTATGTGATTGAAACCATTTTAGCATTGATTTCACCTCTAAACTAGGTTCGACACTTTGTGGACTCCCTAGTGGACAGGGATAACTATCCTTATATTTCCTATTGTCCCTAGGAGGCCATAAGGAAGCTCATTGTTGGTTTGCAGAGGCTATTTGTCTACTTCAGTGGGTTGGTATATAGATTGTCTCCCTCTCTTCAGATACTCTCTTGATGCCCTTAATCGACTTCTATCGAATAGGTAGGAGTTGAATAGGATTATTAGAGAGGACATCATCTAATGGAGTATTTGGGTACTTGGGTCGACCCACTGAGCGGGCTAAGCCTCAAGATGGCCTTGTATGCATAACACTTTTTGGAGTTGAGAGACGACCTTATTGT
>JZKD02S2357656.1:270377-292318 GCA_000966675.3 Picea glauca | reverse complement strand
AAAATGGATGAAATGCCCCAGGTCGCTCTCTCGCCTTCTTCTTCTAGGAGGAAATCTCTTGGCCTGGTCGACCGGGGTTTAATCGGTCAATTTACAGGCATTTGGCCTTTGCCAAAGACTATAGCACTTTGGCTTGAAAAAAACTAGAAACCCCTAATCAAAGGCTCGTTGAATCATTTCTTCTGTGGCAGAGGTTTTTTCACATTCCTCTTTGAATTTAAGGAAGATAGGGATTTAACCATATTTTCTAGGAGCAAGAGGTATGTGTATGAACAAATGGACCCTAGATTTCGGTCCCAAAAACAATGTCCCTTTAGCCATTTTCGTGTGGGTGAGGCTATCGCATCTTCCATTGCACAGTTGGAGCTATGATGCCCTTTGAAGCATTGGAAACTCTATTGGTCGGTATATTGATAGGGCATAATCCAAGAAGAATATTTTCTCTTGTGCAAGAATTTGAGTTGAGGTCGATCTGGAGAAAGGGATCCCTGAAGCAATGGTAATAACCTTGGATAACTAGCAACATGTGCAACAACTGGATTATGAACAGTTACCCTTCAAGTGCAAGTTATGCCATGAATACCGACATTTCGTGAGAAATTGTAAGAAGGTGGAAACGACTCCAACAAGCAATGGAAGAGATAAACAATGGTAAGCGATATCCAGAAAAAAATGGCTTTTGGTGGTAGTAGGGCTCGATCCTTTGCGTGTCCTTCAAATGTCGGCTTGAAACTGCAGAAAACCCATGAAAAAAGGTAACATCTACTCCATCAAACAAGTTTAACTCCTTGTCTCAATTGGAGGAGTCAACAGAGGAAGAAATCTAGGTTCCAACCGGAGTAGGAACGGCTAGCCAAGAGCAACCTTCAGTCCAAATAATCCCCTCACCTCACCTGAAATCGAGTGTAGTGTTCCTGAAGCAAAGAGAAAAAACCATTGTTTTGTCTGAAATTCCAATGATAATAAGCTCCAATCCTCTCGAACCAAGGTCGAAAAATTTGGATACTTTCAAAGATGTGAAAATAGCATTCTCAGATGCAAAATACAACTTAGAAATGGAAATCTTAGGAAAAGATGGGCAAGATGATAGGGCTTCTAAAGAAAACCTCCCAAGAAATCCGAGAAGGAGAGTTGCTTGATCCATTCGAGAAGAACATGATCAAAAAGATATTTTGTTGGGATCCCATAAAACCCTGCCAAATATGATAGGAGGAGGAACGAAAAATAACAAGTCACTGAGTGGGAATGCAACAAGAAAGGGGGGTTCTCAGTCCAATCCTCTGAAATAATGATCGTTGTGATCTCCTAAAACTGCAGGGGGTTAAGCAGTGCCCTAAAGACACCGACTCTCAAAGATCTAGTAAAATCATAAAAGCCTATTATTCTCCTCATTTAGGAGACCAATATTAAAGCAGAAGAAGTTTCAAAGATAGTAAAAATTATATGGAAATACAACAATGTCATAGCCGAAGACTCTAGAGGCGCCTCTGGAGGACTTTGCATTCTATGGAGCAAACAAGAGGTAACTTTAGAACACCATCTCAAATCACAACACTGGATTCTTACAAAATTTCATCACAAGCAGAGTAACACTTCATTTACAATTATCAATGTCTATATGGCGACAAATCCCAGTGAGAAATCAAAATGTTGGAGAACGTTATCCAATTTGAAAAACACATGTATATTTGAACATTGCATCATAGCTAGAGATTTGAATACCATCAGAGCCAACACAGAAAAAAGAGGGGGGATCTTTGGAAGAGACCCCTTTCAAAATAACTTAGAAGAAATAATATCCGAGTGGAACCTCATGGACATTCCTCCTCGGTGAGGAAAATACACTTGGACCAATATGTGTGCTGGTCCTGGGCACATTGTTGTAAGATTAGACCAATTTCATGTTTATAGCAACCTCCTCCTCTAGAACTCAACCATTAAGTATTATATTTTCCTTCTATCATATCAGACCACAAACCCTTTTCCCTCCATCTCCAATCTCTCTGATGCAAACCCCCACCACCTCTTGGGGCTCGCGCAACCTCCCGGTCTAGGATCGTTCACGTAGGAGCTGAATTAGCTCTCGGATCCTTGTTGGATCCTCTCTTAATGCACACAGGCCCTTAATTTCCTTGTGAAGGTCCCATAAAGACCCCCGGGTGCTTTATCTAAGCCCCCTTTTACCTTTATTATCAAATTTCGATGCTAGCCCTTTTTCTCCGACGGAAATCCCATGTGACCATGGGCTAGAACTAGGCGCCAAACAAAGCGCACTAGTTCGGCGCTCTAGGAGTCTTCAAAATATAATACTTCAATCCCTTCAAATGTCAAATTAGCGAACACCTGCACAGGTATGGGATCAATGGTTCATACTCCGTGCCAAGATCTACGGCTCACAGTAACTTCGAGGCTTCAAGCTTCGGGAGTCTTCCCTGATTAAATAGGCAATACCTTTGAATACGCACACTTAGAACTTGCAGATCAGATGGTTGACACCCACCTCAAATCGATGACCTACATTTACTCTGGGCTCCGAGCTTCAGAGATTTTCACATCTTAAACCACACTTCCTTTCGGAGTGTCAAACTCCGAACACGCGAAGGGTCTCAATAAACGGTCCACGTGTCCACTCCAACGGATGGTCGATATGGACTCTGGCCTTCGAGGATTCTTGACCCAAAAAAACTTACACCCAAATTCCTCCGAAGTGTCAAATATCTGAAGTCTTTCGATATATCGACACGTACACCTAACGCCAACGGTCAGGATCTGCTTTGGGCTTCAGGCCTTCGGGAGTTTTGCTTACTCTAGCAACAACACTTTATTTCCTCCAGACTGTCGGACTCCCGAAGTATTCGCAATCTATTGACACATGGCCCTGACGCCAACGGTCAGGATCTGCTCCGAGACTTCGGAGCTTCGGGGATTTCTCCTACACTTTCAACCACAACTCAATTTTGTCGAAGTGGCAAAGTCTGAAGGACTTAAGGGTTATCATCCATGCTACTTACCTGGGTCCAACGACTGTTGATCTTTGTGCTCAGATTCGACGACTGGGATCTATCCTCCATTGTAGCGCGCTCCTCCTTATGTCTAGGGTTGATCTAACAACCCAGATCAAATCTTACAGCCAATCCAATGGTTGTTGTAGTTTTCTCCTCCTCTATTGTTGCTATGCTTTCCTTCTGACTAAAGATTTCTCAAATTCTCAAAGGCTTGGCCTTTGAATCTTCTTCTTTGCAAGGTTGACTCCTTAGCCTCTGCTTACGGTTTGGAAAATGCTACTTCTCCTGAGATTTATTCAACACTTTGGATGAAGTGTGGGCGCACACTTGCTCTCTACTGCAGTATGAAACTTGGACTGGTCTCTGGTGCACACTTGCGCAATTTCTCCTAAGCTTTGAATTGCTCGAACTTCAAGGGGTTCAATCCCTTTGTTCCTCCATAAGACTTCTTGTTCCCTCTCGGCACCCACGCTCTTTCTCCTGAGCTTTAGTACTTGAAATACTTGGCCTCTGGCGCACTCCTAGTGCTTGTCGTCTTAAGCTTGGGACTTTGACAGTCACCTGCACACCCTTTGCGCTTACCTTACTGAGATTTACCAACACTTAACAAAGTGTTGTCTCTATGCACTCCTTGCACCTCTGTTGTGGAAAAACTCACACTATCTCTCCTGAGATTATATGAACCTGTCAGTGGTTCGGCCTCCACACTCCTTGTGTTGGCTTTGTGTACTTCTTGCACTTACCTTCCCCTCTCTAAGATTTTGCACTATGATCACTGTAGGCGCACTCCTGACGCTAACTCTATGCACTCCTTGCACTATCCCTTCTAAGCTTATGAATAGTTATGGTGTGCCCACTTGGCACGCTCCTCACAGAACTCACAACGGAGTCCTTGTGCACTCCTTGCACAGGCCTTTTAGAGTTTTCTAACAATTCTAATGTGCACTCCTTGCACATCCATGAGAGCCCAAAACACTCAGAAACTACAGACATATAATTATATTTATTCCTGCAAAGGAAACATACATACATTCATGGCATTCATGAATATACACAATAAACACATTCAAAAAATGCATTCATTCATTCACACAGAGAACAAACACATGAAAACTCATATGCAAGGAAATATGCTTTTGTATTAAACCGAATGGTCTTTACAATGTGTACAAGAATGGACTGCAACTTAGTCTCAACTCTTTCTCTCCTCTCCTCTCTTCTCTTCTCTCGTCTTCTTAATGCTCTCTCTAATGGATCCTCAATACTTCTGAATTCTCAATACAATGATCTTTTTACATAAGAGGAGCTTCTTAAGCCTTCCTCCGCCTACTTACATTAAATTACATTTAATTTACATCTAGTTCGAATCGGATCTAGATCTATCTACCTGTCAGCCATTAAAGGCGACTTTACATTCAACTTGTACAAATACAGTGAATCAGCCTTTCTAAAGCCTTACAATATTAAATTGCATTAAATTTGAGATCTAAACTCAAAAACGAGAAAGTTGGTGCTTCTCTCTCCTTGGGATCCACTCCCTCCTAGTGCGTTGTTGCGTTGGTTGCTGACGTGCTATTGAGTTGAAACGATGCTCCTTCATCACTCTCCCAAACTTCCCCCCCCTCTCCTTTAGGTTTAATCCAACGTGGCTTCAACATCAAGGAGTTGTGGATTTGGTTGAATCTACCTAGAATACTTGGATCCCAGGAATCTCGATTTATATATGGGAGAAAAAAAAATTATATGTCAAACAAGATTTAAAGCATTGGGCTAAGATCTCCTTTATTTCTTCTCCTTTTGAAAAACTACATATTAAGAGAAAACTTGAGGAGCTACAAAAGGATTTAAAGAATCATGAGATCACAACTTAACTCCAAAAATATGAGCTCAACTTGCAATGTAGCTATAAAAATGCTTTGATATGAGAAGAAGAGTTATGGCACTTAAAATATCACAGCTTATGGCTCAAATTTGGGGACAAAAATACTAAATTCTTTCACAACCAATCCAAACTCTGGTAGATCATAAATGATGTCTCAAAAATCACTTTAGAGGATGGGACCATTGTGATAAATTTTGCATAAATTAAAACAACGGCTATAACTCACTTTGTTGTGTTGTATACGCAAAGGGAAGAGGCATATCAATCCAACATCACCGCTATGCTTGAACATGTCCTAACCAAGATCACCAATGAAGAAAATTTTGAACTAAATCGACCCATCCATATGGAGCCTTGAACCAGACAAGGCCCTCGGGTCAGATGATTTCTCTATTTCCTTCTACCATTTTTTTGGAATCTGATTAAGACTGACCTTAAAAGAATAATCTATTATTCCCATCAAACCTTGAGGTTGGGAGGTAGCACTAACTCCTCCTTTCTTGCCATGATCCCAAAAGAGTCCAACCCAACCACTTTCTCTTGCTTCAGACTTATATCACTATGCAACTCCTCTTACAAAATCTTAACTAAAATCGTAGCCTCTCGACTAAACAAATTCCTTCCCAAGATATCTCTCCCAATGACCCGGATTGGATCATTCTATTATTTTCCATCTATCTCAATAATTTTTGGGTGGAAAAATTGGAGGAATAATCTTGGAAGGCCATTTCAGGGGTTGGTCCAAATTTGGAAATTTGGGTCCAAAAAACAATAAAAAATCTTCCGGAACCATTTTGTGGCATTAAACGACCTTTATTTTGTCCAAACCCTACTATATAGGAAGGTTTTAAATTCTACACATCGACACCTTTCCAACGATGTAGATCATTTGTCAATCAAAGTTCATATGAGAAAGTTATGCCTCTCGCAAGTTGACCTACCATATTGATCACCATGGTGCGAGTGGATGTCATGCCAACCTCCATTACTTAAACATGTAGGGCTAGCCACGTAGTAGATTTTCTAATAAAATTCTAGAAGGTCCATAATCTTTCAGGATTTAAGGTTGAGGAAGTCAAAAACCTATCCCTAGATGGCTATCGGGCTAAGTTAAAAACCAGGCCACTAGGAGGAGAAAGAGGTCCATCATTTGCATTGTATCTTGATCCATAGCTAAGAAAAACACTTGAGAGCGGTATTTTGTGGGCATAACAGAGGAGGAGAGAATATGTAGCAGTCATACAGGCCATAGGTCAAAGGCAACTCCATAGAGAGTGCCTCTTTCTTTGTACTTGCATCATTTCTTTACCAGAGAAAAGAGAGCAGAGAAACCTCACCTTCTCTCTGGGTTTTCTCAAGTTTATGGGTGGAACACTTCACCTTGGTTCATGCAAGCAATAGCACAAGTTTTTCAATTCTCCCTGGTAAAAAACTAGACTTCCTTCCAATATTTAGGAATTCCAATCTCTCTCAAATCTTCCTATATGCAGATCTGGCAGTAAATCCTAGAGAAAATAAGCAAGAAACTCATGCAGTGGGGTTCACAATGGTTAAATTTGACAGGAAGGGTTATCCTTATAAAATTTGTACTCTCATCCTTCCCTCTATATCAATGCTCTGTTATTTTGGCTCCAAAATGTATAGCAAAACATATCTCTATGAAAATCAAGTCCTTTTTATGGTAGGGTGGGAAGTTGAACCATAAAAAAATTCATCTTGTCAATTGGAATCAAGTCACAAACAACAAGAGTCATGGTGGACTGGGTATAAGGGAACCATAACTCATGAATATTTCTATGGGAGCTAGGCTTTTGTGGAGAATGGTCACAAAAAACATGGTGTGGTGGAAGCAAGCTCTCTGGAAGAAATATTTCATTGGTTCAAGGATTAGATGCTTGCATTTTAGGCCGAAAGTTAACTCTGGGTCGCCAATTTTTAAACTCGTACTTGCACCCAGGTCACTCGTAATAGAAAAGATAAACTAGATCCATGGAATTGGTCGTCAGATAAACCTTTGGGAAGATAAAATCTTGGATTTTGATCTTCATGCCCAGATTGAGCCTCTTCTCCCTCTATGTGGTTGGCTGAAAGCTCAAGGCCTTTGTAATCTATCATATATTTCCATATGGTCCAACGATGGCTCTTGGTATAGTTGGACCGATCTTTTCCTCCCTCCCCATCTTAATCCCTTATTTGACATGTTTATTTATACCTTGCAATGATGTGCTCCTCAAAATTAAATATTAAAAGATGATCATGGTTGGGGCAATGCGCAATATACAATTAACAAAGAATATTCAATGTTAGCTGAGGCATCTCATTGTCAACAACATTCTATCATGTGGACCACTGTCTAGCACAATTACAAAATTCCGAAAATCAACTTCCTTTGTTGGCTTTTAGTGCATAAGAAAATACTCACAGCTGAGAACTTAAAATAGAGAAGAATAAGTGGGCCCTCCCATTGTGCTATGTGTTAAAATGAAGAAGAGACCATACATCATCTTTTTATAAAGTGGTGCTTTGTGAAGGAAGCATGGAGTCATGCAATGCGTATCTTAGGCCAAAGGTTAAGTTGGGCACAAATTTGTGTTGATTTCTTCTCTCGCTTGGGAGGGCATTATAAAGGGAACTTCAAGAAAAAGCATATTTTCAAATGATATTGGGAATCCCTTACCAAATACTTATGTTGGAGCATCTCGATAGCACGTCACAAAAGGATTCTTAGTGACAAAGCCAAAAACCCAAGACAAATTACTTTGAAGACTTATGCTCTTTTATCATAATACATGAAACATCGTGTTCAAGGGAAGGAGCAATCCTTGGACAAAATTGAAGATAGTTGGATGAACCGCTTCAAATTGGAAATCAATCATTCTACAAAAAAAAAATCCCACAAATAATGTTCCAAATTGGATATTAAGACTTGTTGATGTAGATTTCAAGACATGGTTAACTTAGCATAAAAACAACATGTTATTCCTTGATGAGGCTTCACGAAGTAACCCAGGGGCGACAGATGGGGGGGGATAATTTGTAATCCTGTAGGTCAACTAGTTATCAATTTTGCTTGGGGACCAAGGTCAATGACTAATAATTAGGTAGAGGCCTATGCTCTCTATGCAAGCATAAAATAGGTTCACTCCAAGAGAATTAGAAACCAAATAATTTGCAGAGACTCCATGATGGTTATAAGAGTAGTTGTTAAGGGGAACATCACGGGGGGTAATATCTATTCATGTGCCATATCTCGCTCCCTAGTAGCACTCAAGAATTTTTAAACAACACTATGTATGACATCAAAAGAGAATTAAACATTGAAGTGGACAAGCTTGCCAAGGTTGGATCAGGGCTAGGCAAAGGTGACATAGTGGTTACTAGGAACTCAAGGTTTCAACCCATCCCCTAATCCCATGATGGTTTCATTTAAGAGTTTGGACGATCGGTGGAGCTCTAGCGTTATTATCCCGTTGCTCGCACACTCCAACATTTCAAGGAGTAAATTCACACTCCATGTTTGCATGTGTGGCATCAAATTTCTAGGGAAGGCTTAAATGGTTTTGTGTATTCCAGAAGTAGAAGGTTGAGTAAGGAAAATTGGCCATGGATTTCACTTGGTAGCAGGCTCTCCCTCACCCCCTTTCAAACATTGTGGTGAAGATTCCTTGATATTTAGGGGTTTCCATGACGACCATCAAATTGCCATCTTGTTGAACTAAATCTTTTTCTTTGGGTCCCCTATACCCTTAATTTTCCTCGACTTGTCGTTTTGAGGTCTATGGAGGTTTAGTTATCATAGAATTTTTTGGGCTTGTATTATGATCCAAAAAGGATCCAGAGAAGGCTAAGAACAACTCAGAACTCGTAGAGGCAACTCGAGATGCTCATAATGGCTTCAGCAGATAGAGAAAGGGAAAAAATTCAAAGTTCCCAAAACTCAGTGAAAATGACATGATCACGAAGAGCGTGTTGCAAGCTTTCTAACGATGCAAATGGCTCATCAAACGGAGTTACAGATTGAAATATATTCGCGATCAAAGTTTGGTCAACCTAGCCTAGTCAGTAGGGGATGAGTCGACATCTGTACTGCTGACATCCGTACAACACACATGTAAGGAGAAAGAATGTGACACGTGGCATGATGGCGCCATCATGGTGACATGGCAACACTAGAGGCTGCCACGTGTCCCCCGATTTTGGCGTTTTCAGGTCGTTCCGTGGACCAATCAGATCGTTCCACGTGGAAGTTCATACGCTGATGTGTTGTGTTGACTTGGAAGGGGGAAACTTGGACCAATGAGATGTCACCACGTGGTAGGTGGGAAATGCTCCATGATAGTCTGTGAGCAAAAATTTGAAAAACAATTCATTTGGCAGGTCCGCCAAATCTGGCAGGCCACACCAAACTTGGCCACAATTACATCGTTGGGATATGGATAGTGTCATTGCTAACTACAACGAAACAAACCATATGCTAAATTATATATTGTAACAATACAAATCCCAAAAGGGGGAGGTTTGCGGGTTTGACCCCGAGACCTCCTCCCCCACATGCACCTTAACAAATCTCCCCTAACCAATAGGCCACAGGCCACACATTGTAATCAATACCCGAAAAATATATTAAATGTTGCATCCTCCCAATCACCAGGGGAGGTGCGCATACTGTATGACTGTCTAGGCACGGAAAACGATGTAGTCTAGTCATTAATGCAAGTTGCAGAGAGGGCACAGAAACTGAGACAAATTTATTCTTGGGCCTGGGAGTGCCAGAGTCGGATCGAGGCGTGGAGACAGTCATTTTTGGGTAATTTGATGCCATGAATTCAGTGGTGCTGCCCATTTTCTGATCTGAGCATTATTTCTACAGCTTGATTTCATAATGAGGTATACTTATGTATTTTTCCAAATTCTTTTGCTGAGTTAATGAAAGAGAATACCCATTTGAGAGCAGGACCCGGAGACATAGTCCACCAGGGACGAACTCTATTATCAAGTTTTTTTGTTCAGATTTGATTCTTATGTCTCTTCATTTTTTATCTTTTCCTTCTTTAATGGTGCACTTTAATTTATGCTCATTTAATGCAATTCTTTATAAGTCACTCGATGAAAAGATCTCGGATCATGTTGGTATCAAAGAAGTCGTCTTTGACTTGAATTGTTGAGTGTGAATTCTTACTAGGGCCAAGAATAATCAGGGTGAAGGAACTCTTAATACTTTCAATCCCGAAGTTGGTCATGCATCCCGAAGGAAGAAAATGGCAGAAGAGGACAAGCGTGATGAACCAAAGAAAAACTTTCACATGGTCTTTTATCGCATGTTAGAAATGGTCGAACAAATGTATGGATATTACAAGAAGAGGATGAAGAAGAAAGGGAAGAAAAAGGAAGCACATACAGATGATTATGCTTCGGTAAACCAAGGGGTTAGAGGAGATCCTCCCGAGCCTTTGTCTTCACCTTCGAATTCTAGTTCTTCTTCCTCTGAGAATTCTCATCATTCTCATCATTCTAACCATAAAGCCTCTTTTAAGAAACCATTATTAAAGCTTGATGTAAAATTTGTTTTACCTATGTTTAATGGAGGTGTTAATCCTGAAAAGATAGATAATTTAATCCGACAGGTTGAAGTATATTTCCGTGTTTAGCATATTGATGAAGAAGAAGTTAAAGTGCAACTGACTTCTCTTTGGTTGGAAGGAATCGCTCTCGTATGCTGGGAGAGCAAGCTTCGGGATAGAAGTAAGTGTGGTAATCTTCTTTCCTCATGGTCAAAATTTAAATCAGCGATAAGGAAGAAATTTTATCCATTAGGGTATTTACATAAAGCAATGATAGAATGGAAAACTTTAAGGGAAAGTAAAGGTCAAACTGTACAAAGTTTCACAGAAGAATTTATTAAGAAAGCTCTTGCATTGAACATTCCTTTGGATTCTTATGAAACTTTAATGAATTATATTGGTGCACTTCACAGTTATATTTGTCATACTTTTCTCTTGTTTAACCCCACTAGTCTTGACGAAGTTTGTGTGCAAGCCACTCATCTTGAGAACAGGGGGAAGCATGTTCAATATGATCCCACGAAGAAAACTTCCAATCTACCACATAAAACTTTTAAGAAGTTTAAAAGGATGCACAAGAAGACCGCCACAGTGACGAGAGAAGGAGGAAATCCATCTTGCACTCATTGCAAGAAAAGTGGTCATGATGAAGAACATTGTTGGAAACTGCATCCAGAAAAGAAATTGAAACAATTTGGTGTAAAGGGGAAGACAAAAATCATTGCTACAGCGCAAGAAGATCTTGGTTCCGATTCAGGAGATGAAGGAAAGATCACAATGGTTGGAGTATAAGGTAAATATTCCCTTCATGCTAGTTCAAGTTCAAATAATGAATCTCATGATGATGAATGGAAGAGGAATGAATTATTTCACATAAGATTTGTATCTAAACACACTAATATAGATACATTATTTGATATGGGTTCCCAAGTAAACTTAATATCTGAAGCATTTGTCAAGAAGATGGGTCTTGAAACAAAACCACATATGAAGCCTTATCCTCTTGGTTGGGTATGTGATAAAGAAAAACTTAATGTCACCAAACAATGTAGGATCAGATTTGCTATAGCTTCAAAGTTGATTGATGAAGTGGATTTGCATGTTGTACCACTTGATATATGCGACATAGTGTTGGGAAGTCCTTATCTTATGATAGAAACATAGTCTTCTTTCGTCATGAGAACAAATACCACCTTACTAAAGGGGGAGTGGAATATATTGTTAGATCTTACAACATGAGGGTAAATACAACACTTGTTAGTGCAGGGAAAATGAAAAGACTCATAAACACTAATAAGAGATATGTACTCATGGTTGTAAGAGAGAAAGATGTCGGGACATCCGATGCTTTTCAAGGATGTGATCCATCTCATAAAAAGGAATTAATTGATATTGTTTCTAAGTATGATGATATTTTTCAGGAACCAAATGGAATACCTCCTAAGAGGGAAATCCAACATGAGATACATCTTCAGCAGGATTCTCCTCTTCCTAATGTGGGCATGTACAGGATGTCAGTTGTGGAGATGAAAAAGATCAAGAAGCAGGTATAGGGCTTATTGGATCAAGGGGTCACCAGGCCCAGTTCATCTCCGTATGGTTCTCTGATCATGATGGTGCCAAAGAAAGATGGCACATGGCGAATGTGTGTCGATTACCAGGACTTAAATAAAATCACGTTGAAAAATCGATACCCTCTTCCTTGTATAGATGATTTACTTGATCAATTGAAGAATGTTGTTTATTTCACCAAGTTAGATTTGCGCAGTGGATATCATCAAATCAAGGTCGCATAATAGGATGCATGGAAAAATGCCTTTAAAACCAAACAAGGATTGTTTGAGTGGTTAGTTATGTCGTTTAAGATTTGTAATGCTCCGACAAATTTCATGTGTGTGATGAATGATGTATACAGGCCTTTCCTAGATGACTTTTTGATTGTATATTTAGATGACATTTTATTTTTAGCGGGACTTGGGATGAACATGTGGGGCATGTAAAACAAGTATTAGATACTTTGCAAAGGGAAAAGTTGTATGTAAAATTGTCTAAATGTGAATTTGGCAAGACAACACTTGTGTACTTAGGTCATATTGTAGGAGGAGGACAATTAAAAATTGATCCTTCCAAAATTAATGTAATTGTAAATTGGCTTGAGCAAAAAATTGTAACCGAAGTCCGAAGCTGCTTAGGTGTAATCCAGTATTAGAGGAGGTTCATTTCCAACTTCTCCTTTATATTAGTTCCTTTACATGCCTTAACCAGTGTGAAGAACACTTTTTAGTGGGAAGGAAAGCAACAAAAAGCTTTCAACACTTTGAAGGAGAAGATCAGTACCGCACTAGTATTAGCACTACCAAATCTTCAACATCCTTTTGAGATCGAGACAGATGCCAACGGATACACCATGGGTGCAGTATTGATGCAATATCATAAGCCTATCTGTTACCACTCTGAAAATTTTAACCAAGTTGTTGTTAACTATCCTACATATGATAAAGAGTTGTATGCATTATTCCAAAGCGTAAAGAAATGGAAGCACTACTTGTTAGGGAAGGAAAAAATCATACATACAGATCACCAACCCTTACAGTATCTCCAAGCACAGACCAATTTGCAACAATATCGACACTACAGGTGGATGGGTTTTCTACAACAATTTCATTTTGTAATCAAGTACAAAAAGGGTACAAGTAACAAGGTAGCCGATGTTCTTTCTATACATCCTATTGTTGCTTCTATTGTTTTGAAGAATACTTATTTATCTCATGATAACTATGTAGAATAGTATGCTATCGATGAAGATTTTATAGAAGTATATGAGAAGCTAACCCTTGGTGCACAGGTAGAGAAATATTGTCTGCAGGGAAAACTACTCTACCATCTTGGAAAGCTATGTATTACTATAAGTGAACGAGTCCATGTAATACGAGAAGCTCACACTTCTCTTTTGTCTAAGAATTTTGGAGTAGGAAAACTATGGCTCATTTGCAGAGGTTTTGTTACTGGCCTCAAATGAAAGCAATTGTAACTAAATATGTAAAGAGGTGTGTGATGTGTTCTACTTGTAAGCCCACTAATAGAAAACTGGGGCTATACTCACCACTTCCTGTTCCATCCCATCCATGGGAAAGTATGTCCATGTATTTTGTAGGGGGTTTACCAATTACCAAAGGGGGTCATGACTATTTGTATGTTGTAGTGGATAGGTTCAGAAAGATGTGTATCTTGATGCCATGTAAAAAGCAAATCTCTGTTGAGAAGACTGCTAATCTCTTCTTTCAGTATGTTTGGGTTCACTTTGGGTTACCCACATCCATTGTCTCAGATCGAGATACTCGATTCCTTGGGGACTTTTGGACTAGCTTGTGGAGGATCATGGACACCAAATTGAAGAGGATCACTGCTTTCCATCCACAGACCAACAAACATACATAGGTGGTAAGCCAAACAATTGTACTTTTTCTTCGAGGCTATTGCAACAAGCATCCCAAGTTATGGGATGAACATATACCCTATGCACAACATGCGTACAACCGATCTTTACATTCGTCCACTTAGAGTTCACATTTTGAGACATGTTTTGGGTACCTGCCCAAGGTTTCTTTGCACTTAATGTATGGGAGAGATGTCGTTGTGAATGAAGAAATAACAAAGGACAGAGTCCACAAGTTCATCCAGAGGATCCAACAGATACACCAGGAAGTCATGGAATAGTTGGAGAAAATTCAAGCACAATATAAAGATCGGCATGACAAGCACAAGGTTGATCATCAGTTCCAGGTTGGAGACCGGGTATGGATTCACATCAACAAGGAGAGATTGAAGGGTGAAGGCAAGAAACTCAAGCCCATTCGTTATGGACCCTTCACAATCTTGGAGAAAAGCGGTACCAATGCTTTTCGTCTAGATCTTCCACCTTACATGCATATTTACTCAGTTGTGAATGTTGAGAACTTGAAACTTTTTGAGCCTCCCATGATCATGGATCAAGATGAGGAAGTTTCAATACCTTCAGTTGATGAGTTTGCACTTGATCACTTGGATGAGTTATAGGAATATATCATCCTGGACATGAGGACGCGGACTTCACACAGGGGTGATGTTGATTATCTTCGAGTAGGCTTAAAGGGCACACATCCAAGCAAGACAAAGTGGATAGAGAAAGACAAAGTGAGGGGACACTTCCCTCACTTACCTGTTGATTGATGAAATCTTTTGGTGGTCCAAAAATCTCTCAGTGGGAAGGTGTGATCCAAAAAGGATCCAGAGAAGGCTAAGAACAACTCAGAACTCGTAGAGGCAACTTAGGATGCTCAGAATGGATTTAGTAGATAGAGAAAGGGAAAAAATTAAAAATTTCCAAAACTCAGTGAAAATGACATGATCGCAAATACCACGTCACAATCTTTCTAACGATGCAAACGGCTCATCAAACAGAGTTACGGATTGAAATATATTCACGGTCAAATTTTGGTCAACCTAGCCAAGTCAATAGGGGATGAGTCAGCATCCATATTATTGACATCAACATTCGTACGGATGACATCAACATCCTTACAACACATGTGGAAGGAGAAAGAAGGTGACATGTGGCATGCTGATGTCGGCATGATGTCAACATGGTGACATGGCAGTACCAAAGGCTACCATGTGTCACCTAGTTTTGGCATTTTCAGGTCGATCTGTGGACCAATCAGATCATAGCAAGTGGAAGTCTGTATGCTAACTTGGCATGCTGACTTGGCAGGGGGAAATATGGACTAGTGAGAGGCCGCCATGTGGCCCAATAAGAGGTTGCAACATGGCAGGTGGGAAATGCTCAATAACAGTCCATAAGCAAAAAATTGAAAAAAAATAGTTTGGTGGGTCCACCAAACTTGGCCATAGTTACATCATTGGGATATGGATAGCACCATCTCTAACTATAGAGAAACAAACCATATGTTAAATTATATATTGTAACAATACAAATCCCAAAAGGGGGAGGCTCGCGAGTTTGACCCCGAGACCTTGTTGTGAGTGGGAAATCCCCCTACAGACTAGCACTTAAGGTTTTATCATGCATGTAGAAAAGACCTAAAGATTCCTACTTTTTAGCATCATCCCAGAACTAATCCCCATTATTATTAAACAAATACACAGTTAAGAAGATCAAGTGAACATACCTTATTTTCAGCGTTTGATATCGATCCCTCTTCACGCTTGGTCACTCTTTGACTCCAACTCTCCTCCCAAGGCTAACCTTCATTCACAAAAGACAAACAAAGAAATCCACATGCATTTGATCTACAGATTAATGGGTTAGAGATTTAATCAACATGTACGTGATAAACAATGAAAATCTCATATGGTGGGACGGGAAAGTATTTCTTTATTATTAACTTCACTAAAGCAACTTACAATGATGAAGCCGGCCACTGCTCCACGAATCTAGTTCTGGGCTCCTCTTTTGTTGTGCACCAACTGCTAACACACTTTCTTCTCTTCTTCGTTGAAATCACAAAATGGTTGCAGAATCTTGGGCAAAGGGGAATACGGATTCAGGTAGAGTTTCTTTTACTATGTTTTTCCTCTCTTAGAATGGGACCGCTACCCCTTTTTTTATAGGCTAGAAGGAACTAGGTATTTAGTCAAATGACTGGTCGTGCATGGTCGGAAGGTTTAGTTAACTTTCCCAAAACTGTGTGTTCGGTGAGCAACTTTCCATTTTTCGTGCTTTTGTAGGTACACACGGGTTGTAGTGGGTCAGCTAGAGTGTACACACAGGCTGTAGTGTTGTAAGGCACGTGGGCCTTTAAAAGGGGTGTTTTTAGGAAGAGTTGTTTAGTACTGGCTTGGCAAAGAAGGTATATGAAATGGCCTGATGTCAGGTAAGTATGTCTGGTGCAAATTAGGCTTATAACATATGCCCCCTAATGTGTGAGGTCAGAAGAGTATCTGATGGCCGAAATACATTATAAATCTTTATCAACGTACCAAACCAATGAGCCCATGAACTAGAATTCAGGAGGTGCTATCTGCAAAATAAAAATTTTCTCACTGAGGCGGGCATACCCATGCTCGAGATGAAATAAAATCATGGATACCAATCAAATACACTGTAGATCCATGTCATATAACTATATAAAGTGTAGCCGCGAGCAATACACAACAGATCTACATCTCAAAATAAAAAAGATATGCATGTATAGTATCCATCTTCTAGAAGCTGATAAGGCCTAATGGTTGGAGATGATGTCTTCAGAACTCGAGCATCAACTTCAAAATCTTCAAAACTCAGGTAGGAGTGTAATATGAGTGTATGACTTCACTACCTAGAGGTCTTCGATGGCTCGTCGGTCATGGACTAAAGGATCTTGATGATCAGACTGGAGGCTTCATTGATTTCGAACAAAGACTTGATTGGACTTTCAGGATGGCCGGGCATGAGGGCAAGAGACAAACTACAGAAGGGATGACTCAGGCTTGGTAAAAAATTCCCTTGGACAATAGAATGACAAATGATGAGACTCAGGTAGCATGGTATTGACATAAGTTCACGATGCAGGAGGCAACACAAACTCTCCATATGTTTGGAAGAATAACCAAACGGAGGAGGACACAAATCTATGTAGTGAGAACAACTTCCTAAGGTCATATTAAATCCCAGAGCTTGACGAACAAACAAAAGGATGTTGTTTTTCCAAGGGCGACTCATTGTGTTGCCAATAAAAAGAAAATACTTTTCCCTTCCTCTTTGTGGGGTGTATTTGATTTTTTTTTTCTTTGTCTTTTTCAATAGTTTTGGAAAAAGAATAAAATAATGCTACGTTACAAAGGAGGAATGAGTGTCAAAAACATACTAGTTCTAGGTGCAAGGACAAGACTGATGTTCAGAGCAAGGACACTTGGAAAAATCCCTCTCAGGGCCAAAGGTATCAAGAAGCAAAGGCAAAGTGCTACAGGGCTTGCATATAAGGCATGCTTCAGATGGTTCAATTGAGAGCAACATGGAGCCGGCATTAGGCCAAAGATGCAGGTATGTAAACGCGGTTAACAAAACACACAATGGTAACGTCCTTTGATGTACTTTTAATGAGCCCAGAGAAGGTAAGCTCGACGATTTTTCATATTTAGAGAGTCTGAAAAAACGTAAAAGGAGACTCCGCTGGGGTACCTTTTTCGAAGATAGTCTAGTCAGCTTGAAAAAGGGATAAACTATCACCGACCAGACGTCTATTCAAAACCATTTTAACGAGTGTGATAAAGACAAGGTCACTCGATAGTTTTTTCATTTTTAAGGAGTCTGAAAAAAGCTTAACTATGTACTCCGTTAGGAATGTTCTTCTGGACCATTTTAACGAGTGTGAAAGAATAAGGTCACTCGACGATCTTTTCAATTTTAGGGAGTCTGAAAAGAGCTTAACTATGGACTTCGTGGGGGTTCCTTCTTCGTAACTTTAGTCCCTCAGGCTCGAAAATGGGTTAAAATTATACCTGAGAATACTCTTCTAGAGAACCGAGGCTTCTAGAGTATACCTTTGTTCGTACAGTTGACCATACGGATCGAAAAAGGGGTAAACTACCTCCGGACATACATGAATTCAAATTTCAGTTTAGCGAGCGTGAAGGTCAACAAGATCGCTCAACAATCTTTTCACATTTAGAGGGTCTGAAAAGAGCTTAAAAGAAGACCCGTTAAGTTTTGGGAGTCCCGAGGGTGAGATCAAGAGTGATACAGAATTATGCAAATGGGGATCAAACTTGTAATTAGGAAAAGCTAGTAAGGACTCCTAGGCCTATATCGTTTAGTGACAACATGGACACCAAAATGAAACCAAGATCTACCTAAGGCATCCATGTTAAGGTAGGCTCTACCACTAAATTATGACACTCCTAAAACAACAATGATGGTTCTGTGTCGCAACTCGGTGGGATCGATCCTATGGCAAAGCGGAAAAGACAACAAGATGCAGAAAGTGGAGGTGGAATCCTATATTAAATGCAACGATTTGGAAAAAATATCTTTTTACCAAAGGACCTTCAAAATGACCCAAAACTCCAAAAAATTTCAAATACCCAAAGAACACTTCTCGTGACAATCCAAAGAAAACTCTCGAACCATACTAAATGATTTTTAGTTTAGAAAAAATGACAAAAGGGTCCAAAAAATTGACAAAAAGAGGCCAAAAAGTATATAAATAGAAGCTGGCAGCTCATTATCACTATTGCTAATTAAGAAATTGACAAAAAACCAAAACTACCCCTTTGTGAAAAGAGTTGATTTTGGGAGCTTCAGTGGATGAAACGACCATCCGCTTGGACCAAGTAAGTACTCACTACCCCCTCTTGCAATTTAATTATTTATTTATGCATTTAAATTTAGTTTTTTGGGGGGCGTCGACCTTTTAAAAGGTCGGCCCTAAGTCCACGTGGGCAGAGGAAAAACTGCACGCATGTACACGCTACTGTCCGCATTACAACCCATGTGGACCCTTCATTTAATGTAAAAAAATTTAAAAAGAAAGAGTTAACCCTCTTGAACTTGGTTTTTGCAGGATATATGTTCACTGGAGGGAAAGAGAGCATGAGGATATTAGTGCATTGGTTGGGGAGGACCCTAATGTTGTTGCTACATTAATGCAATGTGGGTTGTTAAAATTTTTTGTATGTCCTTTCATGCGAGGACAACCTAGGCTATTTAATGCCTTGGTTGATTATTGGCATCCCGACATAGAGGCCTTTATGCTAGAGGGGCAGTCGCTGGTTCCAACGACATAGGATATATACTTTCTGACTGGCCTCTCTAGGAGAGGGGAACCAGTCAATTTTTGTACTTTTCCCTCCGGGACTCACAACATATCGGAGTTGATTGGACTCCATTGTAAGGCGGGTACAGACAGAACGATCTCGCAAGTACCGATAAGCAAGATTTCAGACTTATCACTGCAAGTGATAGTGTTTTTCATCGGGTGTATTACTGGGTCTGGGACTTTGCATCAGGGTTCACGTGCACAAATGAATTGTGCAGTTCAGTGCTTAAATGCACAAATTTTTGACAGGAGCACCACATTACTGGATTGTATGAAGAGGAAACTAATAGATTGTCAGTTGCAGAATTAGAGGAACTTCGGGTTTGGAACGATTCTTTGCTCTTTCTTCTTTGAAAGAGTGCCCAGTTTCAGCCCTCGAGAGGTGGTACGAGGGCACCAAGCCTCTCTTCCCGCGTTATGCAGATGGGTGGTGTTGCTGCTGTGATAGGGGGGGGAAGGACCATTGAGGCCTTTGATGACAACTTTTTGCTTGGTTGTCGTGACAGATCCCGGTCATAGAAGATTACCCCTATGTTGGGATTGACTTCTCGAGAGATCCAGAGATATTGGTACCTCCCAATGAGGAGGGAGGAGAGATGGGCAAGTTTTCTTTTTTTGTTTTTATATATATCATTTTTTTTTTATACTAGAGCATTTGACAGATATGTGTCTATTATGTGCAGATGTGGGGCCAGTGCGACCAACGGACTATGCGAGGAATAGACGACGTCCTCGACCAGAGGCAGCCCTAGCTGCAGTCAGTGGGCCAACAACAACAGGATTACCTCCAGTCGGTGAGGCTGAGAGATTTTTGAGACGAGTAGAGCGAAACTTCACCTTGCTTACTCGCACAGTGCCCATGGCAGAGATCGAGGATCTGCCGCCATCTATGCAGCCTCATGTAGTGGGGGCACCATGGACGTGGGTCCGACTTTTTCAGCGTTTGGAAAATGTCGTTGACCATTAAAATAGGTCTAACAGGCCCTGCCCTTAGTTAGGCTAGACTTTTCACGTGCCAAGGGAACTATTTGTATATTTTTTGAGGGCATATGCCTTATGACTCGTTATTTAATTGTATTTTTGAGGTGCTTGTGCCCACCTATGTACTCTGATGTTTTTGATATTATATATGGATGTTTATGTCTTTTTATGTCTTATGGATTATATTTTCTTTAAAAATGTATTTACATGTACATGTGTGTGTATTTCTTATATGTGTGTGAGATTCCAATCTAAAATGTGATTAGCTAGAGTATCTGTGACTTGATTTAACCTCCTAGGAACATGAAAATATGTTATATAATCAAATCTTCGTTCTAAGAGATGTACCCTAAGGAACCGTTGGTGTAAAGTAGGATCATGAACACAGTAGACTCTATTTAATTGAGACACAACCAATTGAGCGTCTAAATAGACCCGGAGGTGAGAGATACCAAATGTTAAAGCGTCACGAAGCAATTCAATAACTGTGTTGTATTCGGCGACATTGTTTGTGGTGTCACCTAAACATATACCTCCTAAAGATAATAACTGGCTCTGAGGTGTAAAAATTACCCAAGCTGCAGAGGAAAGCCTCCGAGTGTGCCAGCTAGCGCCGTCTACGTATCCAACGAACACCTCTGATTCACTTGACATCTACCACAGTGACAAAAGATAACATAAAAAAATGACACATCCATAAAACCAAAAAAAAACAAAAAGTAATAGTACAAAGACTATACATATGTTACAAAAAATTACCCAAGGTGACCTACCTATGAGTAATACTTCTTGAGGTAGAGCCCATTTCTAGGCTTTTCCAAAGCTTGTCCCTCAAAATCTTCCAGACGATAAGCGCCCTTTTTTAGAACCTCTTTTAGATGAAAGGTATCAACCACATGGGTTTGAACTTGCCTGCCCCCAAGGGGTCCTTATCTTGGTCATAGACCAGGACAAGGTCGCCTTCCAAGAAAATCCAAGGATGAACGGATCAATCATACTGACACTTGACTTTTTGTTTGTGAGCTTCATTATCTAAGGCCGCATCTTGACACTATTCATTGAGATGCTCGAGATATAATAAATGTTCTTCAAGCGGTGAAGTGTCTGGCAATAACTGTACTACCAACTTTAAAGATGGGATCTAGAATTCTATGGGCAAGATTGCTTCTAGCCTGTAAACGAGTTGAAAAGGTGAGAAACCAGTTGCAGTCTTAATAGACATTCGGTAGGCCCATAATGCGGAGTATAACATCAAATGCCAATTTTACTTGGCCAAATTGATTGTTTGTTGTAGGATGGTCTTAAGAGATTTATTGACAGCTTCCACCCGACCATTCGCTTGAGGGTAGTAGGGTGATGAATCTTCTTTCCTCAACCCAAGATTTGATGTTAACTTGGTCATCATTTGGTTCTGAAAGTGACTACCATGGTCGGTGACAATCTCTCTTGGGACGCCAAACCTTGCTATAATATGGTTAAACAAAAAGAGAGCTGCAATATCTCCATCATCTTTAAACATTGGCATAGCTTCGACCCACTTTGTGAAGTAGTCGATGACTACAATGATATAATAGTGCCCCCTTGCTGAAGGAGGGTTGCATGTTTTCCGACCGATAGAATTCGCTCAACCATCTTTCGGCTGAAAACCTTGGAAACCGTTTAGTTTTGACGGGTTCCTTTAGAATTTAGTCTTTCGGCCGAAAACTAGAAATTGGGA
>JZKD02S2357656.1:222777-251013 GCA_000966675.3 Picea glauca | reverse complement strand
ATTCACGATATAACATAACATAATCCAACCGTCTCTTAGGAGTGGTCCTCTGGTTATATATAGATCCTACTCCATAACAGTCTAAAGCAAAAAAATACATTAATTCCAACGGATCCCAGGTCCGAAAATAGCTTGAAATCAAGTTTAAAACGGTCTTCACATCTTCGTGACACGTAGTGTCACAAAGTGTGAATCATAAAATATTAACGACTCAGTTCTATCATTGTGCCTTCAATCATCATATAAGCGATGACTCCATCTGTCATGTAAATCTCTCTGTCTCCCCCTCTGGCCATAACGCGTGAATCTGTAGCAGCTTCGTTGGTGTCTCCACAGGGTGCGAGCTGGTACCTGATACTGGCAAATCCTGTTCCAAAAATAGAAGTGGTACCTAACCCAAGCCACGTTAGTTCCATTGTTAATTTAAAGCATCAAAATTCATAAAAATAACTTGAAACGTAAAGATACCTTAAGTAGCCCCATTGAGTGGTAGGGAGATATCAATTATGTCAAAACAAGGCCAAAAGGGGTGGTACTGGGTATAGAGATGGAGGTCTTTGTGATATCATATAGGCAAAAACATGATCAAAACTGGAGACCAACAAAACTCCACATGTATTTGATCTACAGATTAATGGGTTATAGATTTAATCAACATGTACGTGATAAACAATGAAAATCTCATATGGTGGGACGGGAAAAGTACTTCTTTATTTTTAACTTTACTAAAGCAACTTACAATGATGAAGCCAACCACTGCTCCATGAATATTGTCCTGGTCTCCTCTTTTACTGTGCACCAAATGCTAACACACTTGCTTCTCTTCTTCGTTGAAATCACAAAATGGTTGCAGAATCTTGGGCAAAGGGGAATACGAATTCGGGTAGAGTTTCTTTTACTATGTTTTTCCTCTCTTAGAATGGACCCCTACCCCTTCTTTTATAGGCTAGAAGGAGCTAGGTATTTAGTCGAATGACTGGCCATGCATGGTCGGAAGGTTTAGTTAACTTACCCAAAACTGTGTATTCTGTCAGCAACTTTCCATTTTTCGTGCTTTTGTAGGTTCATGCGGGTTGTAGTGGGTCAGCTAGAGTGTACACGCAGGCTGTAGTGGAGTAAGGTGTGTGGGCCTTTAAAAATGGTCTTTTTAAGAAGATTTATTTAGTACTGGCTTGGAAAAGAAGGTATATGAAATGGCCTGATGTCAGGTAAGTATGTCTGGTGCAAATTAGGGTTATCATAGACCTCCTCCCCCACATGTGCCTTAACAAATATTCCTTAACCAACAAGCCATGGGCCACACATTGTAATCAACGCCCAAAAAATATATTAAATGTTGCATCCACCTAGACACCAGGGAAGACACACGTACAGTATGACCGTTTGGCATGGAAAATGATGTAGTCCAGTCATTAATGGAGGTTGCAAAGAGGGCACAAAAACTGAGACAAATTTCTTCTTGGGCCTGGGAGTGCCAGAGTCGGATCGAGGCGCGAAGACAGTCATTTTTGAGTAATTTGACGCCACGAATTCAATGGTGTTGTCCGTTTTTTGATCTGAGCATTATTTCTACAACTTGAGTTCAGAATGAAGTATACTTATGTATTTTGCCAAATTCTTTTGCTGAGTTAATGAAAGAGCCTACCCATTTGAGAGCAGGAGCTGGAGATGTAGTCCACCAGGGACGAACTCCGTTATCAAGCTTTTGTGTTCAGATGTTATGCTCATGTCTCTTCATTTTTGAGATTTTCCTTATTTAATGGTGAACTTTAATTTATGCTCATTTAATGCAATTCTTTATAATTGGCTCGACGAAAAGATCCCAGATCATATCCAACCTGTGTTTTTGTGCATCTGGGTCTCTTGTTCGACTCCGACACTCTCGAGGGATTCATTCTCAATATTTACCCTCAAATTACCAGAATTGAGACTTGTCTAAGCAATAATACATTCAATTTAGTTGTTGGGTTAAACTCTGGTCAGAAGTGGCATCCTCCTCACCCCTCGAGAAATTGTAAATTAGTCTCTCTGCTTTGATAATATCTGGAGTTGGGGAGAATTTGGTCAACTCACTATGGATCCCTCATGGAGTGAGATCAAGAATATATTGCAAAGGAATGCAGATATTTTTTAAGGATCGAGAATACAAATCATGGATTTTGCAATCAAGTTCAACAATTTAGAACATATGATAAATGCCCTTTTTCATCGAATTGATTCATTAGAGCATGAGATGTAGCAGACCTATGCCTTAGAGAAAATGGTCACAATGCTTCTTCAAAGAATGGACTCCATGGAACATGAATGCAATCAATCTAAAGCTAGAGAGGAAGAGAGACAATGGATCAATGAGCTAGATCATATAATAGCAAGGCTTCTCCGACATATGGACTCCCTAGAACAAGAGTGCAATCAACTGAGAGCAACGACAATGCCCCAACAATCTAATTCAATATCAAAGGGCAAGGGCACCATCAGGAAGACAGGAAATAAGGACATCCAAAAAATTTCACGATAAACTTGGATTATGATGATTAAAGCTTACAAATTCAAAATTAATAAATAAATTTATAATATTTAAAAAAACATTATTACTATAGTAAAATAAACTAATATATACTTATATTCATTCATTATTCAAATTCAAAAGTGTATCTACATTTTTTTTTTAATTGTAGTTAACTTTGTATTTAATATCAATTTATAAATTATTTTGAATAATTGATTATTATTATTATTATTTTGACAACAATCTCTATAATATATATGCTCGGGGACATGACTCCGTAACCTCTCTATCTTGTAAACCACAACTCTTAACCATTCTAGCTAACCCACCAAACTAATAATTGATTATTATAAATTACAAATAAGTACTTTGAAATCAAATCTTTAAGAATATATTTAAAAAACATTTTACATAGTATTTATTTTAATCACAAATTCATTACAATTAAAATTAAAATAAATAATAATAAAAACAATATTGTTAATTGGGTTTAGCCTGGGTGATTAGGAAGAATGTTGTTATCATCTCTATCTAGATTCAATTCCCACAAGTAAGATGTTGATCTCTTAACGACTTGAAAACATCTTGTTTATAATTTTTTATTTTTATAAACAATGATAAAAAAAAATAATAAACTGAATACACTTTTATTAGATTATATTATTTTTATATGGTTACATTTAACCATATAAAACTATACGATCTTATTATGTTCCCGATGATGGGTGGAGTATCCACTCAAAATGTTGGACGTTTCGAAACTAGATACACAGTTTTATCCAGAAAATCTACAACAATTTTAATTTTAATTTGAAGACTCATTCATATATATATTTTTATAATTTACAAGTTTATTTATGTCCATATAAATAATATTTATTATTTTTTTATAGAAATAGTAAAAAATTGTATTAAAAAGGGGGTTATAACTATGTCAAGTGTTATTATAAAATATGACGAGTATTTGTGCATTACATTAAAAAACAGTACGGGTGAAAAGGTTTTTCTATGATTTTAAAGAGCCTAAAAAATATCTACTAAAACTCATTAAATGTATTGTTTAACAAAATGTTGAAGCAAATATATAACTTGAAAACCCAGACATATGCTAACTAAAATATAAAATGAAATTGTGGATTTTTATGAACCTCTTCAATCCAACTAAAACTAATTCCCACAACCATAGAAATAAAATGCTCAAGAAAAGACAAAAGAAGAGCAAACTCAAAGTCCAAGATGGAGAAATCCCATGATTGATCTGCGCCACCTTTACGACTGGAAAAATGCCTAAGATAAACACAACCTAAAATCCCTAGAAAAATATAGAATTGGGTCATGCCTTAATCACCCAATATAATGTACCCAACCTCTTAGCCGGGTATTGTGCGTTGATACCAAATTGTAACGTAGCTAGCCTCCTAGCTGGGTACTACGATTTGATACCACTTTGTAACGTACCCATTTACCTAATTGGGTACCAACTCTGATACCACTTTGTAACGTATCCATTACCAAACTGCTTCTGATACCAAATTATAACATTACCTAGCTTACTACTGAGCAATGCTACTCCCAAAATCTAGTGCCCAGATTCTACTCTATAACATTAGTTTGCGTAGAATTACTTGAAGTAACGCGCTCAACCCTAACCTGAGTCATGCCACACAACTTATAACAACAAAAGTAACACAAAACAACTATGCACACAACCATTCTGGCATCACACGCCAATTCTGTTTTCTTGTGCACACCAACAAATCTAGCCTCTTGTGTACACAAAGTATTTCCCTACGTGCATGGCCAATCTAAATTCTCCATGAAGACTCATGACCAATATCATAAGGTTAAATTAACATGGAAACTAACAACATCTGTCATAATCATGCACGACTACAAATATTGACTATCAACACCACCCTTACATGTGCAAACAACATTATACATAATAACAACAATTACTTATATGCAACAACATACAAGAATTAAACCCATATTAATCATAGATAATTAAGCACACAGTAAGGCACACAATAAATGAGACAAGTACCTAAATAAACTTATATTTTATGAAAAGTCACTAACTACGCACAAAACTCGGGCGTTCCTCCCAACCATAGACTTTGTTGCTCATATAATTTCAACAACAAGTCAGCCTAAGCTGGGGCTTAACTCCACTAGTGAAAAAGGGTTCCTAATGCTAGGCTAAGGTCTGATAATCAACATAATTTCTCAGTCCAAGGTACCATTGCTGCAACTAACCCACAATATCTCATTCCCCACGTGCATGTTACAGCCAAGGAAGTGTACCCCTTCTCTGCTCAACAGTCCCTTGACTGCCACACTTCCCTTCCAGGGTTCCAACAATAGGTTAGACATGAAGTCTTCGAGACCTGTAGCTAATGCACAACGCACCAGGGAACAATTCCCAACAAAACTCTCACCTTGAGAGAATGCTTAAGATCCTGACAACCCTCATCTTCAACATCAAATATCTCACCTAGCGAGATTGCTCATGGGCCTAACAACCCGCCTCTTCGACATCAAAAATCTGGTTACAATACAAAAAACCCCCTTACAATATTTTCTCCACAAATAAGGTAATAGTCGTCCTTTATCAGATGGTATGACCCCCTTATGCACATGAGAAAGAATGAATAGATATCAATGAGTTCTCCCCCCAAAATGAATGAAATCCCCCCAAAATACACTCAAGGCAACAATTATATATTGCATGCCTTAAACTGGACACTTGTCACCTTCAAAAGTAGCTTTAGCCACTTGGTGACTCGTTCCCATACCCGAGAACTTAGGATAAATAATTATCCATAATTTACACTTTTCTAGAAATATTAATAAAATATTCCTTAGGACTTAAGTCCCCCCCCTTTTCCCTCTTTTCAGGTGGAGTTAGCCCCCTGTCTCTTTTCATCTGATCTGTCTGCGCACAATGATGTGATATTATTAATAACTTGACTGTGATTACTTTTACATGGATAAACACACTGGCCTATTTGCATCCCGGCTCACCAGCCTCATAACCACATAGGCTCCCCGACCTCATATATATATATATATTACTCGGTATGATGGACAATTCTAGGTAATCCTCACACACTTACTCAAGTATGCACAACACTGTGAAATGTACACACGCTTCCTTTGATGTGCAACCACACACACTTTCCCAGGTGTGCACACCACTATGAAATGTGCGCACCATGTCTTTAATAACAATCCTCGCGCACTACTTAGGTGGGTGAAAAAACCAAAACTTGATACCAATAACTCATCAACCTATATGTACAATTACAAAGGGTTTTATATTAGAGACATTACACCCAACCCATATTTATCAACCAACCTAAAAGTTATGTAATACTTGTTAATTCATATACGTAAAAGGATGGAGAGTGAAGTCATGCACCATCAATCCATTGACATTGGGAGGGTAATCTCACCTTGCAACCACTTAATACTTCCATTCTAATGAAACCTTAAATCCTAAGGGGGATATGGAATGTTGTCCCCCATTTATTAAACATTTCCCATAACTCAGTGATGCACCTTGGTTTGCTTGAAGGTCTACTAATACATTCTAATGATAAAGCACATACAAAAAATATATTTTATCAAATTCCTGATGAATCCTTCTTACTAGACAAGTTAGTAAGGGGTTATTTAATACTATTTTTCCTCGAACAACTTTAAGAATGATCATAGAATCACATACCAAGGTAAATTCCTTTACTTTTTGGACTTTGAGAAGTAGGATCCCTTTATAAAGAGCGTAGGCCTTAGCTTCGCTATTCATGGTGAGCCCAATTCCCCAAACAAAATTTCTTGATTTTCTCAAGACTCAAATATGACTCCATGACTCTTGCCACCATGATTTAAATAAATAATTATAATAAATAATATATTTACTTTCTCTTTATTTAGTTTATTAATGTTTACTTACTCACCATTTTAATTTATTAATAATTGTTTATTTATTTATTTCTAAATATGATATGGTTTTTAAAATGAAATACACTTCATTTCTCTCAATAAAACTATTACATCTAATATTTTATTATGGTTTTGTCTAACTGCTCTACATTTTGATCCCTTTCACTGGAATCCGAAGATATAATCTGGATGGAATCACAATTTTATATTGTTTAAATTGCATTTTGAATGCATAAATGGATTCAACATGTTGAAAAACCCCTAGGGAAATCCAATTATAGAGTCTTAGCCACTCAAATTTGCAGATCCAACAACTTCTCGTCGGATTATAGACAAAAGTAAGAAAAAAATATCCCCTAAAACGTGCCAACATGTAGAACAATTAGACTACGGATTTTATTATTTATATTAACTCAAGTCTACCTAAGAACCTCTCCCTCACTTTCTTTCTATTAACGGGAACTTTAGAAAATACAAGTGAACTAAATTATATAAACCCATGTATTCAACTCATAACCCTATTATATCATATCAATGTTGCATTATACATTACATCTCGTTGCATTACACTTTTTTTTCTTCATTTTTAATGAAGGTGAAAAAATCTACTATAATTGTGTTGCCAACTAGTAGTGAGGATAACACTATCCACGAATACAATCTAACTCATCACTCTTATTCAATGAAAACTACACTACCTAAAATGACTCGCTGGTGGTCCATAAGGGGGTATACTTTCACTCCTATCATATGCGTTTGGGTTTAGGGCCATTACCCTGTTTATTTATGTCCAAAGAAAATGGGATCTTAGCCAATCATATGTATTTTTGGGTCTTGATCCAATACCAAAAGGTGGTTTCACGGTAAATAATAACCACAAAAAAGTCAATGTCCCTTGTGGTCATCACCAAGGTTGCCTCCAATGAGATCATGTGCTTTTTAGTAGTATTTAACGTTAACCCCATTCATGAAACCAAATACTACTCTGATTGCAAATCACGCACTTGTGTCTGTGTGATGATGATGATGATGATGATTAACAACCATTGAGACCGAATTTGGTCTATATGACCTTAACAAGGTAATGGATTACTCATATCTCTTTAGGTTTTTATCTATGTGCTCGAAAAGCATTAAGAGAAGTGTCATAACATCACTATAATTTTGTTGAGTTAGAAGATCATGAAAGTTGGTAGCGTGAGAAATCTTTTGAAAATGAGATTTGGGTATATGTTAGACAGGTTAAGAGAAAGTTATTTTCATATTCAACCCTCTTAGTTTCACAAAGAAGACATATTCTCTTAGCCCACGACGTTTTCAGAATTGTCCAATGCCTAATTTCACTGTGGAGCTCATGAGAGTTTGTTCTTATTTTAACAATGTTGATTTTCTTCTTTACACTAGTCAAAACAGAGAGATACTTGTGATCTTCTAAATTAGGGTTGATCACCTTCTTATAATATCTTAATTTTATTTTTCCCTCAACTTTTTATCGCACCACAATTTCTCCTTAAATTTAGATGTAACAATATTTTTAATATTATCCTTATTCTGCAACATGATCTCTTCCTTTATTCCCTAATGGTTTAGCCAAGATTGTGCATCCTTATGCCATTCCTGCTTAAGCCAAAGGTGGTTTTGGCTAGAGTTTGAAGCTATCTTAGCAATCATCTTATCATCCATGTTGTTTAACTTGTTATTGTACATTATCTACCTAGTCATATGATCTGGATTATTTTCGGCACGAAATGAGAGCAGAGATATAATAAAGAAATATACAGAGATATCTCGGATATCCAATAATATAACATAAATGTATCAGAGATGCAACCATAAACACATAGATACAATAATACACAATTTTATATTAATGAGCGAAAATGTACAAAGACTGTAAAAATACAGAGTGAAAGACTCGCTAGAATGGTGGCATCTTATCTCTGAGAAGAGATGTGACAACTACTTGCATCCGTGAGAATATGATTGTTACAATGAGGCTCCAAAGGACTTCTTAACATAAGTAAAATCCAAAACCCTAACCCCAGAACATGAAAAACCAAAAGGTTTGCAGACCTCGATGGGGGTAGTTGATGCGTCAACTTCCCGGGGGCGTAACTTTTGCATACAATCTCCATTTGGGGCACTCGATACACCGTTGGAAAGGTATAACCAAGAAGAACAATTTTCGACTAGTCCAAGCCATTTCTCTTAACAACCCTTTGGACCCCAAATCCCCAAAAAATGTCGTTTAGGGCCTCAAACTGGTCCCGAAAGTTAAGAACCCGAAAAACTGCCAAGGTGGAAAACCGTTTTTCGAGCCAGTGGAATAGGTGGGTGGCCATCGATATCCACCAGGATCAATCCTCCCTCCTTAGCAAGCAATGGTCTCCATCTCATTGAGTTCATGGGGGAGAGGGGAAAGCGATTGCTGAATCTGAATCTTGGTGAGTTGCTTTCCTTGCTGGAGACGTCGCGCTACTTGGTTTGTGGAAGGCTGTCACGAACTTGTTGTTGGCGGGGTTGAATCTATTCAACCACTCAAGCTAACTGAGATGAAGGTGTGAAGAATGAATTTTTGTGCTTTGTTGCAATCTTGTCGATATTCTTTTGTTCAATAGAAGGTGCTTGGTCCGAGATTGTAGTTGTTGCAGTATCCTTTTGTTCACCTTTTGAACATATTGTGAAGAAGCTGGATTTTGTAGTATGAGTTACTACCTTGCGAAACTGTTTAGGTGGAACAATATTCAAAACTACCTCTAGTATTATGTAGAGATGACCCTCTAGAGAAATAATGACACTATAAGGTCGTGACTCATAAAAAACATGAAGTTTCCACATATATGGCTGGCCCAAGAGAGCATCACAGACATCCAGTGGGGAAACATCACATAATACCTCATCTCTGAAGGGTTGGATGCCATATGACAATCGACACTGCTGGGTGACACAAAGATCTTGTCCCTGGCAAAGCCAACCGATGTTGTATGGTCACAGGTGTGGTGTTGTCGACAATCCTAACTGTTTAATGACCTTCACTGAGATGAGGTTCTTTTGGCTTCCGCTATCAACAATAAAATGCAGCAGGGTCCCCTTCACCCACATCTGTTAATGAAAAAGGTGCTCCCCTTCTTCGGGATCTATTGCTTCTTTTGGTTGAATTGTCGCAGTCACGAAAATAGCAGTGGGGTCTATGTCGATGATCTATCTTTTACCAGTATTTTCAGAATCATACTTTGAATCAGAGTTCGACTCTTTGTCTTTGATCTCGGCCACCAATGACTGTTTTGAGTGACATTCCTCGGTGTTGTGCCAGGGGATTTTGTGGAAATCACATCATTTTTCAGTGTCCTTCTTTGTCTTCCCGTGACCCTTTTTTTCCTGTGGCTTGGAATGGTTTTCGGGATATTGTTTGTTAGGGCCGTCTTTATCATACTTTGGCTGTTTCATATTTGCAGACCCAAAATCCCGTTTGTTCTGGTGCTTAAATTTATGCTCGATTTTAACAACATATTGATAAGTAGCACCGAGTGATGAGATGTCTAGAAAATCCATTTCAGTTTGGATGTATTTGTGTAGAGCCCCACGGTATTTTAGAACCAAATTTCATTTAGAGTTTTTGATACCTAGCTTGGTGCGCAAGGTATGGAAGGTATTGGTGAACTCTGGAACTGCTTGGCCCCTCTCTTGCCGCAATGTGGCCCATCTCATGTAATGGTCCTCATAGTTGCCAACAGGGTAATACTGTTCTTTTACCGCATCCACAAAAAAATCCCAAGTGGGCTCGATCCCATATATTCCAAACTCCTTCGTGGAACTTTTCTCCTAGTAAGTTTCCCACCAATGTTTGACATGGGGGAGAGATTTAAGGAGTGTGAAGGTGATATTTTCCTTGTCAAAAAAATTATGAACAAAGAAATAACCTTCTAACAGATTTAACCATTTTTCTAGGGCATCCGCATCTATCTGACCTTCAAATATGGGAATATCCAAACTAACCTATACCTTGAAAGGAGAGGTGCTTCAAAAGTGGTTGTTTGATGAAGATGCGCCCGTTGCTATCGACAGACATTGAAGGATGTGGGAAAAATTTAGCATCATTTCGTCCCTCTGTCGTGTGAGAGCTTGCTAAAGCAACAGATGGATAGAATCGTCTGCTTCGTCGTTTTTCTTTTCTTCCACCATGGAGGGTTTCTTTTGCGTGCGAGAGAGATTTTCTTCAAAAGAGACAAGATCGAGACCCAAATTGCTATACTCGGACCTTGTCGAGGACATGCATTGAAAAAACAAATGATCAAGAGCATCCTGCTCTGATACCACTGATCCAGATTATTTCGGCATGAAATGAGAGCAGAGATGTAATAAAGAAATGTATAGAGATATATCAGATATCCAATAATATAACATAAATGTATCAGATATGCAACCATAAACACAGAGCTACAATAATACACAATTTTCTATTAATGAGCGAAAATGTACAAAGACTATAAAAATACGGAGTGAAAGACTCACTAGAATGGTGGCAACTTATCTTTGAGAAGAGATGTGACGGCTACTCACATCCATGGGAAGATGATTGTTATAATGAGGCTCCAAAGGCCTTTTTAACATGAGTAAAATCCAAAACCCTAACCCCGGAAGATGAAAAGCCAAAAGGTTTGCAGGCCCCGATGGGGGTAGTTGATACGTCAACTTCCCGGGGACATAACATTTGCATAGAATCTTTGTTTGGGGCGCTCGATACACCATTGGAAAGGTTTAACCGATAAGATCGATTTTTGATTGGTCCAGGCAAGTGTCAATAGTATTCTCCTGGACCCCAAATCCCTCAAAAATGTCGTTTAGGGCCTCAAAACGACCCCAGAAGTTTGGAACCCGAAAAACTGCCAAAAAACTGCCAAGGTGGAAAACTGTTTTTTGAGCCAGTGGAATAGGTGGGTGGCCACCGATATCCACCTGGATCAATCCTCCCTCCTTAGGAAGCAATGTTCTCCATCGCGTTGAGTCACCGGGGGAGAGGGGAAAGCAATTGTTGATTCTGAATCTTGGTGAGTTGCTTGCCTTGTTGGAGACATCACGTTGCTTGGTTTGTGGAAGGATTTTATTAACCTATTGTTGGCGGGGTTGAATCTGTTCAACCAGTAGGGCTACCTAATATGAATTTGTGAAGAAGGAATTTTTGTGCTTTGCTGCAATCTTGTCGAGCTTCTTCTATTGGATAGAAGGTGCTTGGTCTGAGACTGTAGTGGTTGCAGTATCCTTTTGTTCACCTTTTGAACAGATTGTGAAGAAATTGAATTTTGTAGTATGAGATACTACCTTGCAACACTATTTAGGTGGAACAATAGTCAGAACTACCTCTGGTATTCTGTAGAGATGACCCCCCAGAGAAACAATGACACTATGAGGTCGAGACTCATAAACAACATGGCGTTTCCACATATATGGTTGGCCCAAGAGAACATCACAGACATCCAGTGGGTCAACAACACATACTACCTCATCCTTGAAGGGCTGGATGTCATATGAAAATCAACACTATTAGCTGACATGAAGCTCTCGTCCCTAGCGAAGCCACCCGATGTTGTATGGCTCTGGGTGTGGTGTTGTTGACAATCAAAACTATTTGATGAACTCTTCTAAGATGAAGTTATTCTGGCTTCCGCTATCCACAATAAAATGCAGTGGGGTCCCCTTCACCCACATCTATGATTGAAAAAGGCACTCCTCTTCTTCGGGAGCTATTGGTTATTCTGGTTGAATTGCTACGATCGCGACAATAGCAGTGGGGTCTGGGTCAATGATCTATATTTTATGAGTATTTTCAGAATCAGACTCCGAATCAGGGTTCAACTCCTTGTCTTTGATATCGGCCACTAATGACTGTTTTGAGAGACATTCCTCTATGTTGTGCCAGGGGATTTTGTGGAAATCACACCATTTTCCGGTGTCCTTCTTTGTCTTCTCGTGACCCTTCTTTTCTTGTGGCTTGGATTGGTTCTCAGGAGATTGTTTATTAGGGCCATCTTTATCATAGGTTGTTGCATATTTGCAGACCCAAACTCCCGTTTGTTCTGGTGCTTAAATTTATGCTCAATTTTAACAACATATCGATAAGAAACACTGAGTGATTAGATGTCCAGAAAATCCATTTCAGTTTAGATGTATCTATGTAGAGCCCCATGATATTTTAGAACCAAATGTCATTCGAAGTCTTTGATACCCAGCTTGGTGCGCAAGGTATGGAAGGTATTGGTGAAATCCAGAACTGCTTGGCCCCTATCTTGCCACAGTGTGGTCCATCTCATGTATCGGTCCTCATAGTTACCAACATGGTAATACTGTTCCTTTACCACATCCACAAAAAAACCCCAAGTGGGCTCAACCCATTATATTCCAGGCTCCTCTGTGGAACTTTTCTCCCAGTAATTTTTCCACCAATGTTTGATATGGGGGAGATATTTAAGGAGTGTGAAGGTGATCTTTTCCTTGTCGAAAAAATTATGAACAGAGAAATAACCTTCTAACAGACTAAACCATTTGTCTAGGGCATCCGCATCTATCTGACCTTCAAATATGGGAATATCAAAACTAACCTGTACCTTGAAAGGAGAGGTTCTTACAAAGTGGTTGTTTGATGAATATGTGCCTGTTGCTATTGACAAACATTGAAGGAAGTGGGAAAAATTCTCCATCATTTCGTCCCTCTGTTGCATGAGAGCTTGCTCAAGCAGCAGATTGATAGAATCGTCTGCTTGGTCGTTTTTATTTTCTTTTTCCATGGCTAGTTTCTTGGGCATGCGAGAGCGATTGTATTCAAGAGAGACAAGATCGAGACCCAACTTGCTATATTCTGACCTCATCAGGGACATGCATTGAAAAAAAAAAAAAGAGCAACTTGCTCTGATACCACTGATCCAGATTATTTTCGGCACGAAATGAGAGTGGAGATATAATAAATAAATGTACAAATATATCTCATATATACAATAATATAACAAAAATGTATCAGAGATGCAACCATAAACACATATATACAACAATACACAATTTTCTATTAATGAGCGAAAATGTATAATGACTGTAAAAATACAAAGTGAAAGACTCGCCAGAATGGTGGCAGCTTATCTCTGAGAAGATATGTGATGGATACTCGCATCAGTGAGAATATGATTGTTACAATGAGGGTCCAACGAACTTTTTAACATAAGTGAAATCCAAAACCCTAACCCCTGAAGATGGAAATCCAAAAGGTTTGTGGGCCCCAATAGGAATAGTTGATACGCCAACTTTCCGGGGGCATAACATTTGCATACAATCTCCGTTTGGGGTGCACGATACACCATTGGAGAGGTATAACCGAGAAGAATGATTTTCAACTGGTTTAGAGAAATGCCTCTGGCAATTCCCTTGACCCCAAATCCCAAAAAAACATCGTTTAGGGCCTCAAAACGACCCCGAAAGTTTGGAACCCGAAAAAATGCCGAAAAACTACCAAGGTGGAAAATTATTTTTTGAGCTAGTGGAATAGGTGGGTGGCCACTGATATCCACCTGGATCAATCCTCACTCCTTAGGAATAAATGGTCTCCATCGCGTTGAGTTCTCGGGGGAGAGGGGAAAGCGATTGTTGAATTTGAATCTTGGTGAGTTGCTTGTCTTGTTGGAGACACCGCGCTGCTTGGTTTGTGGAAGGCTGTCACAAACTTGTTGTTGGCAGGGTTGAATCTATTCAACCAGTCAAACTACCTGAGATGACTTACTGCAATATTTTCGAGGTTCTTCTAACGGATAAGAGGTGCTTGGTCCGAGACTGTAGTGGTTGCAGTATCCTTTTGTTCACCTTTTGAACAGATTGTGAAGAAGTTGAATTTTGGAGTATGAGATACTACCTTGCGACAATGTTTAGGTGGAACAATAGTCAAAACTACCTCTCATATTATGTAGAGATGACCCCCCAGAGAAACAATGACACTACGAGGTCGAGACTCATAAAAAGCATGGTGTTTCAACATATATGGCTGGCCCAAGAGAACATCACAGACATCTAGTGGGGAAACATCACATAATACCTCATCCTTGAAGAGTTGGATGCTGTATGACAATTGACATTGCTGGAAAAGCTTTCATCCTTGGTGAAGCCACCCGATGCTGTATGGCTGCGGGTGTGGTGTTGTCGACAATCCCAACTGTTTGATGACCTCTGCTGATATGAGGTTCTTCTGACTTCAAATATGAACAATAAAATGCAGTGGGGTCCTTTTCACCCACATATGTGAATGAAAAATGTGTTCCCCTTCTTCGGGATCTATCGAATCTTCTGGTTGAATTGCTACGGTCATGACAATATCAGTGGAGTCTGCGTCGATGATCTGTATTTTACCAGTATTTTCAGAATCAGACTCTGAATTAGGGGTCGTCTCCTTGTATTTGATCTTGACCACCAATGAATATTTTGAGCGACATTCCTCAGTGTTGTTCCAGGTATTTTGTGGAAATCGCACCATTTTCCAGTGTCCTTCTTTGTCTTACCATGACCCTTCTTTTCCTGTTGCTTGGACTGGTTTTCAGGAGATTGTTTGTTAGGGTCATCTTTATCATACTTTGGTTGTTCCATATTTGTAGACCCAAAATCTCATTTGTTCCGGTGCTTAAATTTCTGCTCGATTTCAACATCATATTGATAAGCAACATCGAGTGATGAGATGTCCAAAAAATCCATTTTAGTTTGGATGTATTTGTGTAGAGCTCCACGGTATTTCAGAACCAAATGTCATTCAAAGTCTTTGATACCTAACTTGGTGCACAAGTTATGGAAGGTATTGGTGAACTCTAGAACTTCTTGGCCCCTCTCTTGCCATAGTGTGGTCCATCTCATGTACTGGTCCTCATAGTGGCCAAAAGGATAATACTTTTCCTTTACCACATCCACAAAAAAATCCCAAGTGGGCTTGAACCCATATATTCCATACTCCTCTGTGGAACTTTGCTCCCAGTAAGTTTCGCACCAATGTTTGACATGGGGGAGAGCTTTAAGGAGTGAGAAGGTGATCTTTTCCTTGTAGGAAAAAAAATTATGAACAAAGAAATAACCTTCTAACAGATTGAACCATTTGTCTAGGGCATCCGCATCTATCTGACCTTCAAATATGGGAATATAAAAACTAACCTGTACCTTTAAAGGAGAGGTGCTTCCAAAGTGGTTGTTTTTTGAATACACGTCTGTTGCTATCGACATGCATTGAAGGATGTGGGAAAAATTCTCCATCATTTTGTCCCTCTGTCACGTGAGAGCTTGCTCAAGCAACATATTGATAGAATCATCTGATTAGTCATTTTTCTTTTCTTTCTCCATGGAGGGTTTCTTGGGCATGAGAGAGAAATTTTATTGAAGAGAGACAAGCTCGAGATCCAACTTGCTATACTCGTACCATGTTGGGGACATGCACTGAAAAACAAAAATGATCAAGAGAAGCCTGCTATGATACCACTGATCTAGATTATTTTCGACACGAAATGAGAGAGGAGATATAATAAAGAAATTTACAGAGATATCTTGGATATCCAATAATATAACAGAAATGTATAAGATATGAAACCATAAACATAGAGATACAGTAATACACAATTTTCTATTAATGAGCGAAAAATGTACAAAGACTATAAAAATACAGAGTGAAAGACTCGCTAGAATGGTGGCAGCTTATCTCTGAGAAGAGATGCGAAGGCTACTCACATCCATGAGAAGATGATTGTTACAATGAGGCTCCAAAGGCATTTTTAATATAAGTAAAATCCAAAACCCTAACCATGGCAGATGAAAATCCAAAAGGTTTGCGGGCCCCGATGGGGGTAGTTGATACGTCAACTTCCCGTGAGCGTAACGTTTTCATACAATATCCATTTGAGGCACTCAATACACCGTTGGAAAGGTCTAACTGAGAAGAACGATTTTCCACTAGTCTAGGAAAGTGCCAACGAGAATTCCCTAGACCTAAAATCCCCAAAAAACGTCGTTTAGGGCCTAAAAACAACCTTGGATGTTTGGAACCCGAAAAAATGATGAAAAACTACCAAGGTGGAAAAATATTTTTCAAGCCAGTGGAATAGGTGGGTGGCCATCGATATCCACCTAGATTAGTCCTCCCTCCTTAGAAAGTAATGGTCTCCATCACGTTGAGTTCCCAGGGGAGAGGGGAAAGCGATTGCTGAATTTGAATATTGTTGAGTTGCTTGCCTTGTTGGAGACGTCACGCTGCTTGGTTTGGGGAAGGATGTCATGAACTTGTTGTTGGCAGGGTTGAATTTGTTCAACCAGTTAGGCTACCTGAGATGACTATGTGAAGAAGGAATTTTTATGCTTTTCTGCAATCTTGTCGAGCTTCTTCTGTTGGATAGAATGTGCTTGGTCCTAAACTATAGTGGTTGAAATATCCTTTTGTTCACCTTTTGAACAGATTGTGAAGAAGCTGAGTTTTGTAATATGAGATACTACTTTGTGACACTGTTTAGGTGGAAAGGTAGTCAAAAATACCTCTGATATTCTATAGATATGACTCCCAGAGAAACAATGACACTATGAGTTCAAGACTCATAAACAACATGGTGTTTCCACATATATGGCTGGCCCAAGAGAACATCACAAACATCCAGTGGGAAAACATCACACAATACTTCATCCTTGAAGGGATGGATGCCATATGACAATCGACACTGTTGGGTGACACAAAGATCTCATCCCTGGCAAAGCCACCTGATGTTGTATGGCTGTGGGTGTGGTGTTGTCGACAATCCCAACTGTTTGATGACATTTAATAAGATGAGGATCTTCTGGCTTCCGCTATCAACCATAAAATGAAACGAGTCCCCTTCACCCACATTTGTGAATGAAAAAGGTGCCCCCCTTCGTCGGGATATATTGGTTCTTCTAGTTGAATTGCTTCGATTGTGACAATAGCAGTGGGGTTTGCGTCGATGATCTCTCTTTTAACAATATTTTTAGAATCAGACTTTGAATCATGGTTCGGCTCCTTGTCTTTGATCTCAAACACCAATGACTTTTTTAAGAGACATTCCTCGGTTTTGTGCCTGGGAATTTTGTAGAAATTGCACCATTTTCCGGTGTCCTTCTTTTTCTTCCCGTGACCCTTCTTTTCCTATGGATTAGACTAGTTTTCGGGAGATTACTTGTTAGGGCCATCTTTATCATACTTTGGTTGTTGCATATTTGTAGACCCAAACTCCCGTTTGTTTTGGTGCTTAAATTTCTAATCGATTTTAACAACATATCGATAAGAAACGTCGAGTGATGAGATATCTAGAAAATCCATTTCAGTTTGGATGTATTTGTGTAGAGCCCCATGATATTTCAGAAGCAAATGTTGTTCAAAGTCTTTGATACCTAGCTTGGTGCGCAAGGTATGGAAGGTATTGGTGAAATCTAGAACTGCTTGGCCCCTCTCTTGCCGCAGTGTGGTCCATCTCATGTACTGGTCCTCATAGTTTCCGAAAGGGTAATACTGTTCCTTTACTCCATCCACAAAAAAATCCCAAGTGGGCTCGACCCCATATATTTTAGACTCCTCTGTGGAAATTTTCTCCCAGTAAGTTTCCCACCAATGTTTGACATGGGGGAGAGATTTAAGGAGTGCGAAGGTGATCTTTTCCTTGTCGAAAAATTATGAACTTAGAAATAACCTTCTAACAGATTTAACCATTTTTCTAGGGCATCTGCATCTATCTGACCTTCAAATATGGGAATATCAAAACTAACATGTAACTTGAAATAAGATGTGCTTCCAAAGTGGTTGTTTGATGAATATGCACATGTTGTTATCGACAGGCATTGAAGGATGTGGGAAAAATTCTTCACCATTTCGTCCCTTTGTCGCGTGAGAGCTTGCTCAAGCAACAGATTGATAAAATCGCCTGCTCTGTCGTTTTTATTTTCTTCTACTATGGAGGGTTTCTTGGGTGTGAAAGAGAGATTGTATTCAAGAGAGACAAGCTCAATACCCAACTTGCTATACTCGAACCTTGCTATACTGGAAAAAAAAAAAAAAAAAAAAAACGATCAAGAGCAACTTTCTCTAAAACCACTGATCTAGATTATTTTCGGCATGAAATGAGAACAAAGATGTAATAAAAAAATGTACAGAGATATCTTAGATATCCAATAATATAACATAAATGTATCAAATATGCAACCATAAACACAAAGATATAGTAATACACAATTTTCTATTAATGAGTGAAAATGTACAAAGACTGTAAAAATACAGAGTGAAAGATTCACTAGAATGGTGGTAGATTATCTCTGAGAAGAGATGAGATGGCTACTCGCATCCGTGAGAAGTTGATTGTTACAGTCAGACTCCAAAGGCCTTTTTAACATAAGTAAAATCCAAAACCCTAACCTCGGAAGATGAAAATCCAAAAGGTTTGTGGGCCCCGATGGGAGTAGTTGATATGTCAACTTCTCGGGGGCGTAACGTTTTCATACAATCTCTGTTTGGGGTGCTCGATACACCGTTGAAAAGGTTTAACCGAGAAGAACTATTTTAGACTGGTCCAAGATTGTGATTTTGGAAATCCCCTCGACCCCAAATCCCTAAAAACTATCGTTTAGGGCCTCAAAAAGACCCCAGAAGTTTGGAATCCAAAAAAGAACCGGAAAACTGCCAAGGTGGAAAACTATTTTTCGAGCCAATGGAATAGGTGGGTGGACACCAATATCTACTTGGATCAATCCTCCCTCCTTAGGAAGAAGTGGTATCCATTGCATTGAGTTCCTGGGGGAGAGGGGAAACCGATTGTTGAATATGAATCTTGGTGAGTTGCTTGCCTTGCCGGAGACGTTGCGTTGCTTGGTTTGTGGAAGCTTGTCACAAACCTGTGGTTGGCGGGGTTGAATCTGTTCAACCAGTCAGGCTACCTTAGATGATTGTGTGAAGAAGGAATTTTTGTGATTTTTTGCAATCTTGTCAAGCTTCTTCTGTTGGAAAGAAGGAGCTTGGTCTAAGACTATATTGGTTGCAGTATCCTTTTGTTTACCTTTTGAACAGATGTTGAAGAAGCTGAATTTTGTAGTATGAGATACTACCTTGTGACACTGTTTAGGTGGAACAATAGTTGGAAATACCCCTAGTACTATGTAGATATAACCACCCAGAGAAACAATGACATTACGAGGTCGAGACTCATAAACAACATGGTGTTTCCACATATATGGCTGACCGAAGAGAACATCACAGACATCCAGTGGGGAAACATCACATAATACCTCATCCTTGAAAGGTGAGATGCCGTATGACAATCGACACTGCTGGCTGAAACAAAGATATCATCCCCGACGAAGCCACCTGATGTTGTTTGGCTACGGGTGTGGTGTTGTCGACAATCCCAATTGTTTGACGACCCCTGTTGAGATGAGGTTCTTCTGGCTTCAGCTATCAAAAATAAAATGCAGTGGGGTCCCCTTCACCCACATGTGTGAATGAAAAAGGCACTTCCCATCCTCGAGATCTATTGGTTATTTTGTTTAAATTGATGCTGTCACGACAATAGTAGTGGGGTCTGCGTTGATGATCTATCTTTTACCGGTATTTTCCAAATCAATCTCTAAATCAGAGTTCAGCTTCTTGTCTTTGATCTCGGATACCAATGATTGTTTTGAGAGACATTCCTCGGTGTTGTGCCAGGGGATTTTGTGGAAATCACACCATTTTCCGGTGTCCTTCTTTGTCTTCCCATGACGCTTCGTTTCCCGTGGCTTGGAATTGTTTTCGGTAGATCATTTGTTAGGGTCATCTTTATCATACTTTGGTTGTTGCATAGTTGCAGACCTAAAATCTCATTTGTTCTGGTGCTTAAATTTCTGCTCGATTTTAACAACATATCGATAAACAACACCGAGTGATGATATGTCCAAAAAATTCATTTCAGTTTGGATGTATCTGTGTAGAGCCTCATGATATTTCAGAACCAATTGTCGTTTAGAGTCTTTTATTGCCAGCTTGGTGCGCAAGGTATGTAAGGTATTGGTGAACTCCGGAAATGCTTGGCCCCTCTCTTTCCACAATGTGGTCCATCTCATGTACTGGTCCTCATAGTTGCCAACAACGTAATACTATTCCTTAACCGCATCCACAAAAAAATCCCAAGTGGGCTCGACCCCATATATTCCAGACTCCTCTGTTGAAATTTTTTTCTAGTAAGTTTCCCACCAATGTTTGACATGGGGGAGAGATTTAAGGAGTGCGAACGTGATCTTTTCCTTGTCGAAAAAATTATGAACAGAGAAATAACGTTCTAACAGATTTAACTATTTGTCTAGGGCATCCGCATCTATCTGACTTTCAAATATGGGATTATCAAAACTAACCTATACCTTGAAAGGAGAGGTTCTTCCAAAGTGGTTGTTTGATGAATATGCACCTGTTTCCATTGACAGGCACTGAAGGATGTGGGGAAAGTTTTCCAACATTTCATCCTTCTGTTGCGTGAGAGCTTTCTCAAGCAACAGATTGATAGAATCGTCTGCTCTGTCATTTTTCTTTTCTTCCGCCATTGAGGGTTTCTTGGGCGTGCGAGAGCGATTGTCTTCAAGAGAGAAAATCTCGAGACCCAACTTTCTATACTCAGACCTCGTCGGGGACATGCACTGAAAAAACAACGATCAAGAGCAGCCTACTCTGATACCACTAATCTCGATTATTTTCGGCATGAAATGAGAGCGGAGATATATTAAAGAAATGTATAGAGATATATCGAATATCCAACAATATAAAAAAAGTGTATCATACATGCAACCATAAACAAAGAGATACAGTAATACACAATTTTCTATTAATGAGCCAAAATGTACAAAGACTATAAAAATACAGAGTGAAAGACTCGCTAGAATGGTGGTAACTTATCTATGAGAAGAGATGTGACGGCTACTCACATCCGTGAGAAGATGATTTTTACAATGAGGCTTCAAAGGCATTTTTAACATAAGTAAAACCAAAATCCTAACCCCGAAAGATGAAAATCCAAAAGATTTGCGGGCCCCGATGGGGGTAGTTGATATGTCAACTTCCTAGGGGCATAACTTTTGCATACAATCTCTGTTTGGGGCACTCGATACACCATTGGAAAGGTTTAACCGAGAAGAATAATTTTCTACTGGTCTTAGATAGTTCCCTCGCCAATTCGATGTACCCCAAATCCCCAAAAAACATCGTTTAGGGCCTCAAAATGGCCCCAGAAGTTTGGAACACGAAAAACTGCCGAAAAAATGCCAAGGCGGAAAACTATTTTTAGAGCCAGTGGAATAGGTGGGTGGCCACCGATATCCACCTGGATCAATCCTCTCTCCTTAGGAAGAAATGGTCTCCATCGCGTTGAGTTCCCCGGGGAGAGGGGAAAGAGATTGCTGAATCTGAATATTGGTGAGTTGCTTGCCTTGCTAGAGACGTCGCGCTGCTTGGTTTGTGGAAGGCTGTCATGAACCTGTTGCTGGTGGGGTTGAATCTATTCAACCAGTCGGGATGCCCGAGATGATTATGTGAAGAAGGAATTTTTGTGCTTTGCTACAATCTTGTCGAGCTTCTTCTATTGGATAGAAGGTGCTTGGTCCAAGACTATAGTGGTTACAGTATCCTTTTGTTCACCTTTTGAACATATTGTGAAGAAGTTGAATTTTGTAGTATGAGATACTACCTCGCGGCACTGTTTAGGTGGAACATAAGTTGGAACTACCTCTAGTATTCTATAGAGATGACCCCCCAAAGAAACAATGACACTACGAGGTCGAGACTCATAAACAACATGGTGTTTCCACATATATGGTTGGCCTAAGAGAACATCACAGACATCCAATGGGGAAACATCACATAATACCTCATTCTTGAAGGGCTGGATGCCGTATGACAATCGACACTACTGGCTGACACGAAGATCTCATCCCTGGCGAAGCCACCCGATGTTGTATGGCTACGGGTGTGGTTTTGTCAACAATCCCAACTGTTTGACGACCTCTGGTAATATGAGGTTCTTATGGCTTCCACTATCAACAAGAAAATGAAGCGGGGTCCCCTTCACCCACATCTATGAATGAAAAATGAGCTCCTCTTCTTCAGGATCTATTGGTTCTTCTGGTTGAATTGCTATGGTCGCGACAATAGCAGTGGGTTCTATGTCGATGATCTGTCTTTTACTAGTATTTTCAGAATCAAACTCTGAATTAGGGTTCGGCTCCTTGTCTTTGATATTTACCACCAATGACTGTTTTGAGCGACATTCCTCGGTGTTGTGCGAGGGGATTTTGAGGAAATCACACCATTTTTTGGTGTTCTTCTTTGTCTTCCCCTGACCCTTCTTTTCCTGTGGCTTGGACTGGTTTTCAGGAGATTGTTTGTTAGGGTCATATTTATCATACTTTGATTGTTTCATATTTGCAGACCCAAACTCCCATTTGTTCCAGTGCTTAAATTTCTTCTCAATTTTAACATCATATCGATAAACAACACCGAGTGATGATATGTTCAGAAAATCCATTTCAGTTTGGATGTATCTATGTAGAGCCCCATGGTATTTCAGAACCAAATATTATTCGGAGTATTTGATACCCATCTTGGAGCGCAAGGTATGGAAGGTATTGGTGAACTCCAGAACTACTTGGCCCCTCTCTTTCCGCAATGTGGTCCATCTCATGTACTGGTCTTCATAGTTTCCAAAAGGGTAATATTGTTCCTTTACCGCATCCGCAAAAAAATCCCAAGTGGGCCCGACTTCATATATTCTAGACTCCTCTGTGGAACTTTTCTCCCAGTAAGTTTCCCACCAACGTTTGACATGGGGGAGAGATCTAAGGAGTGTGAAGGTGATATTTTCCTTGTCAGAAAAATCATGAATAGAGAAATAACCTTATAACAGATTTAACCATTTGTCTAGGGCATCAACATCTATGTGACCTTCAAATATGGGAATAACAAAACTAACTTGTACCTTGAAAGGAGAGGTGCTTCCAAAGTGGTTGTTTGATGAATATGCGTCTTTTGCTATCGATAGGCATTGAAGGATGTGGGAAAAATTCTCCATCATTTCGTCCCTCTGTCGCGTGAGAGCTTGCTTAAGAACCAGATTGATAGAATAGTTTGCTCCGTCATTTTTCTTTTCTTCCATCATGGAGGGTTTCTTGGGTGTGTGAGAGCGATTTTCTTCAAGAGAGACAAGATCGAGACCCAACTTTCTATACTCAGACTTCTATGCATGAAAATGGTGCTCCCCTTCTTCGAGATCTACTGGTTCTTTTGGTTGAATTGCTGCGGTTGCGAAAATAACAGTGGGGTTTGTGTCAATGATCTATCTTTTTCCAGTATTTTCAGAATCAGATTCTGAATCAGGGTTCGAATCCTTGTCTTTGATATCGGCCACCAATTACTATTTCGAGTGACATTCCTCTGTGTTGTGCCAGGGGCTTTTATGGAAATCACACCATTTTCCGGTGTCCTTCTTTGTCTTTCTGTGATCGTTGTTTTCTTGTGGCTTGGAATAGTTTTCAGGAGATTGTTTGTTAGGGTTGTCTTTATCATACCTTGGTTGTTTCATATTTTTAGACCCAAACTCCCATTTTTCTTGTGCATAAATTTCTTCTCGATTTTAACAACATATCGATAAGCAACACCGAGTGATGAGATGTACAGAAAATCCATTTTAGTTTGGATGTATCTGTGTAGAGCCCCATGATATTTCAGAACCAAATTTCATTTAGAGTCATTGATACCCAGCTTGGTGTGCAAGGTATGGAAGGTACTGGTGAACTCTGACACTGCTTGGCCCCTCTATTGCCACAGTGTGGTCCATCTCATGCACTGGTCCTCATAGTTTCCAACAGGGTAATAATGTTCCTTTATCGCATCCACAAAAAATCCCTAAGTGGGATCAACCCCATATATTCTAGACTCCTCTGTGGAAATTTTCTCCCACTAAGTTTCCCACCAATGTTTGACATAGGGGAGAGATTTAAGGAGTGCGAAGGTGATCTTTTCCTTGTCGAAAAAATTATGAACAAAGAAATAACCTTCTAGCAGATTTAACCATTTGTCTAGGGCATCTGCATCTATCTGACCTTCAAATATGGGAATATCAAAACTAACCCATACCTTGAAAGGAGAGGTGCTTCCAAAGTGGTTGTTTTATGAAGATGAGCCTGTTGCTATCAACATGCATTGAAGGATGTGAGAAAAATTCTCGATCATTTCGTCCCTCTGTCGCGTGAGAGCTTGCTCAAGCAACAAATTGATAGAATTGTCTACTCCATCATTTTTATTTTCTTCCACCATGGAGGGTTTCTTGGGCATGAGAGAGAGATTTTCTTCAAGAGAGACAAGATCGAGACCCAACTTGATATACTCGAACCTCGTCAGGGACATGCATTGAGAAAAAAAAACAAAACGATCAAGAGCAACATGCTTTGATACCACTGATACAGATTATTTTCGGCACGAAATGAGAGAGGATATATAATAAATAAATGTACAAAGATATATTAGATATCCAATAATATAAAATAAAGGTATCAAAGATGCAACCATAAACACATAGATACAATAATACACAATTTTCTATTAATGAGCTAAAATGTAGACTGTAAAAATACAGAGTGAAAGACTCGCTAGAATGGTGGAAACTTATCTATGAGAAGAGATGTGATGGCTATTCACATCCATGAGAAGATGATTGTTACAATGAGGTTCCAAAGGCCTTTTTTAACATAAGTAAAATACATAACCCTAACCTCGGAAGATGAAAAGCCAAAAGGTTTGCGGGCCTCGATGGGGGTAGTTGATACATCAACTTCCCGAGGGTGTAACTTTCGCATACAATCTCTATTTGGGGTGATCGATACACCATTGGAAAGGTATAACTGAGAAGAACGATTTTTGACTGGTCCAATACAATGTTATTCATAGTACCATGGACCCCAAATCCCCAAAAAACATTTTTTAGGGCCTCAAAACGACCCCAGAAGTTTGGAACCCGAAAAATTGCCGAAAAATGGCAAGGTGGAAAGCAGTTTTTCAAGACAGTGGAATGTGTGGGTGGCCACCAATATCCACCTGGATCAATTCTCCCTCCTTAGGAAGTAATGGTCTCCATTGCATTGAGTTCCCGTGGGAGAGGGGAAATAGATTGTTGAATTTGAATCTTGGTGAGTTCCTTGCCTTGTTGGAGACATCGCACTGCTTGGTTTGTGGAAGGCTGTCACGAACCTGTTGTTGGTAGGGTTGAATCTTTTCAATCAGTCAGGCTACCTGATATGACTATGTGAAGAAAGAATTTGTGTGCTTTGTTGCAATCTTGTCAAGCTTCTTATTTTGGATAGAAGGTGCTTGGTCCGAGATTGTAGTAATTGCAGTATCCTTTTGTTCACCTTTTGAATAGATTGCACAGAAGTTGAATTTTGTAGTATGAGATACTACCTTGCAAAACTGTTTAGGTGGAAATGTATTCAAAACTACCTCTGGTATTTTGTAGAGATGACCCCCCATAGAAAAAATGGCACTACGAGGTCGAGACTCATAAACAACATGACGTTTCCACATATATGGTTGGTCCAAGTGAACATCACACACATCTAGTGGGGAAACATCACATAATACCTCATCCTTGAAGGGTTGGATGTTGTATGACAATCAACACTGCTAGATGACATGAAGATCTCGTCCATGGCAAAGCCACCTGATTTTGTATGGCTCCAGGTGTGGTGTTGTCGACAATCCCAATTGTTTGACAACCTATGCTGAGATGAGTTTCTTCTGGATTCTGCTATCAACAATAAAATGCAGCAGGGTCCCCTTCACCCACATATGTGAATGAAAAATGGACTCCCCTTCTTCGGGATCTATTGGTTCTTCTGGTTGAATTGCTGCGGTCATGGAAATAATAGTGGGGTCTGCATCGATGATCTGTCTTTTACCAATATTTTCAAAATTAGACTCTGAATTAGGGTTTGACTCCTTGTCTTTGATATTGGCCACCAATGACTATTTTGATCAACATTGCTCGATGTTGCGCTAGGGGATTTTGTGGGAATCGTACCATTTTTCAATGTCCTTCTTTGTCTTCCCATAACCCTTCTTTTCTTGTTGCTTGGACTGGTTTTCGAGAGATTATTTTTTAGGGCTATCTTTATCATACTTTGGTTGTTGCATATTTGCAGACCCAAAATCCTGTTTGTTCTGGTGCTTAAATTTCTGCTCAATTTTAACAACATATGGATAAGCAACACTGAGTGATGAGATGTCCAGAAAATTCATTTCAGTTTGGATGTATCTGTGTAGAGCCCCACAGTATTTCAGAACCAAATGTCGTTCAGAGTCTTTAATAAGCATCTTGGTGCACAAGGTATGGAAGGTATTGGTGAACTCCAGAACTGCTTGGCCTCTCTCTTGCCGCAGTGTGGTCCATCTCATGTACTGGTCCTCATAGTTCCCAAAAGGGTAATACTATTCCTTTACCACATCCATAAAAAAATCCCAAGTGGGCTCAACCCCATATATTCCAGACTCCTCTGTGGAACTTTTCTTCCAATAAGTTTCCCACCAATGTTTGACATGGGGGAGAGCTTTAAGGAGTGCGAAGGTGGTATTTTCCTTGTCGAAAAATTATGAAGAAAGAAATAAACTTCTAACAAATTTAACCATTTGTCTAGGGAATCTGCATCTATCTGACCTTCAAATATGGGAATATCAAAACTAACCCATATCTTTAAAGGAAAGGTGCTTCCAAATTGGTTGTTTGATGAAGATGTGTGTGTTTCTATTGACAGGATTTGAAGGATGTGGGAAAAATTCTCCATCATTTAATCCCTCTATCCCGTGAGAGCTTGCTCAAGAAACAATTTGATAGAATCGTCTGGTCCATCGTTTTTTTTTTATTTCGCCATGGAGGGTTTCTTGGGCGTGCGAGAGAGATTGTCTTCAAGAGAGATATTCTCGATACATAACTTTCTATACTCGGACCTTGTCGGGGACATGGACTGAAAAAAAATGATCAAGAGAAGCCTGCTTTGATACCACTGATCCAGATTATTTTTGGCACAAAATGAGAGTGGATATATAATAAATAAATGTGTAGAGATATCTCAGATATCCAATAATATAACATAAATGTATCAAAGATGTAACCATAAACATAGAGATACAATAATACACAATTTTCTATTAATGAGCTAAATGTTGGCATGCTTACAGGAAGAATGTGCTTGTCATATTTTTCCTCTTTAAAAACATGTTCACACCCTAGCCATGATTACAGTGCGAATTATCCACACCCTAGCTTAATGCAGCCTGCGAGAATTAGGCATTCTCACAGGCAAGTATATATGCAGCCTGTGAACTATTTGAAAAATATAGTTTTCTGGAAACAGACAAGTGCAACTTTTCTCAGGAAAATATTCTTATTGAAGAGCTTGATTTTCCATCATCATGACATCATCATAATGACCAAAATTGTAGATAATAGAATTCCCCCCAAAGTCTGAGAGTGGAATCAGTGACAGTCGACAGACTTTGTAAGCTGCATGTGTGTGTCAAGAACCAAGAGAACATCTAATCGGAAACCTGCAAACATCCAAGCATCGGCAGAATATAATATGTATCCCTTCTGAGGTAGGTATTCCCATACTCAGATCATAGACTGATGACATCATAAGCAAAGATCATGGCCACCAATCATACACTGTGGATCCATGCAGTCATAACATAGCATAGCCACCTGAATACACTGTGG
>JZKD02S2357656.1:159263-196000 GCA_000966675.3 Picea glauca | reverse complement strand
GGGCCTTATTGGTTGAATTTCCTTCATGGTTTGACATGTTTAAGCTCTAGGATCTACCCTTAGATAAAAGGGGCTAGCTCTGATACCAATTGTTGGACAACTGAGAGGGGGGGGGTGAATCGGTTGTTATTGAGCTTAAACAATTATGCTTATTTTAAACTCTTTACACAACATTTAATGACAATCACAATAATGCAGGGAAGTTAGCAATAGAACATTCAACATTATCCACACATATGAATACACAGAGACGTATATTTCCCAAGGAAACCCATACAGGGTAAAAACCTCTTCTTCTTTATATGATAAGTAATCTTTACATTCTTTACATTATCATACATATGAGCACCAACTCATAATGGGACTACAACCTCTGTTTTGCAAGCTGCTATTTGCTGAGAGCACCAACTCTCTGGCTTCTCTAGCACCAACTAGAAGGAAGCACCAACTCCCTGGTTTCTCTAGCACCAACTAGAAGGAAGCACCAACTCCCTGGTTTTTCTAACACCAACTAGAAGGAAGCACCAACTCCCTAGTTTCTCTAGCACCAACTAGAAGGAAGCACCAACTCCCCGGTTTCTCTAACACCAACTAGAAGGAAGATACAACTCCCTGTGTTCAAGCACCCACTTGAACCCCTGAGGAAAACAATCCTCCCTAGAACCTCCCTACCACCCTGAAATATAAATTTTTGCTAATGAAACTTATCACAGTGATACAATATTTATCATTGGATTACCAGACTTATCACTGTTCTACTATGCTGCTCTGCCCTCTTGTATCACTGTCTCTCTATCTACATCTTCTTGGGATTTCTGATCTTCCGTTTTTCTCTATAAGGGCACCTCATCCTTCCTTTAGTGTCTTACTGTCTTGCTCCACACATACCTTACACTTTCTGTGCTTCTGCCTTTTATGCTCTATGCGCCATGTCCATTCAATGCTCCATTCCTCTTCTCTGCATTTTATCTGTTGCTCATTCCTCCTTCTACACTCTTGAATCCGTCTCAACAACAACAACCCCCATTTCTTCTCTGTTCTGCATACTTATAGTCTCTGTGCACCTTATGCATGCTGTCCCACCATGCTTTTGCATGCTCTCTCATGTCGAGTACTCTACCTGTTCATCATGACAACTCTTCAGCTTCTCTAGCAATTATATCCATCTATCAATTGCCTCTACAAACAATCTTCATTTCACTGGCAGATTCCTAGAGACTCTTCAGCTCCTTTGATAATCACACAAAAGTCTCTTTGACTCCTTTGGCAAAAACCATTAGTGGTTTCTAGCAGTTACATTGTGAACCTCCAAAGACCGCTTCAACAACTGAATCACCATAGATCGATTAACTGTGAAGAGAAATAGTATCCCTTCAATCATACTTAAATTCACCTACACCATTGGATGGATTTCATAGGGTATTGCATTTAAATCATATGCCCACTGGCTGTGACCGAGTACTAAATAGAGTTTTAATTTCGTGATCTCGCATCTCGACATTCTTGTGATAGAAGATCTCGACACTCCAAGTCGAGATCATCGAGACTCCGAGATGGAGCTTAGCACCACTAGCTTCTTCCCCTCACTTGACCACCAACTCTGACCACAAGCTGTGCCAAAAGGCACTTCATATTTTGTGAACTTATAAACTTCATCGAGCCTGATCAACGATCGAGATCTCTGATGATCTGACAGTCTAGATCTCATCACGATCTCGCATATCGTGATTCCTGTGATGAAGAGTCTTGATGCTCAAAGTTGCGATCACCGAGACTCTGAGGTGGACCTTAACTCTGCTAGCTTCTTCCCTTCACGTGACCACCGACGGTGACCACAGGCTATGCCAAAAGGCGCTTCGAGTTTCGCAAACTTATGAACTTCATCGAGCCTGATCAATGGTCCATATCTCTAATGATCCAACAATCCATATCTCATCGCGATCTTGCATATCACGATTCCTGTGATGAAGGGTCTTGATGCTCCAAGTTGCAAGCATCGAGACTCCAAGATGGATCTTAACACTGCTAGCTCCTTCCTCTATCTTCCACAGATGTAACCATTGGCTGTGTCCACATCCTTATTCAAAAATGCATTTCACACTTTCGCATCTCGGGTATTTTGTGATGAGTCCTCTTAACTCTCCATGTCATGAACTCTGAAATAGGACTTGTCTTCTCTAGCTTCTCGACAATGTGACCACAAGATATGACCACTCGCCACTCAAATGAGCACTTAGTTCCTTTGACTTTCTAGTCAACGAAATAATGATCTTTCGCCATGTGTCCTCTGGATCGAACGGTCCACGACTGTCCTCAATGGATGACCAGGATTCCTTCACAGTTTTGGAGAGTTGGATGACTCTTGGTCTTATTCGCCTTGTAGCTTCACCATATCTAACGACAGTTGGTCCTTCGTAATTACTCTAGATCTAACGGCCCAGATCTTATCACGATTTAGCCACTTCACGAGCCTTCTTCATGCCTGATCAACGGTCCACAATCCTTGGTGATATGACGGTCCAGATATTTTCGCGATCTTGCATATCGCGAGTTTGAACCTCCTTCCTTTGGATTTCCCGATCTGCGAAACTCGGAAACAAAACCTTTGTCATTCACCACGTGTCCTTCTTGAATCAATTGTCAAGATTGTTATCGCGAGTTTGAACCTCTTTCCTTTGGATTTCCCGATCTACGAAACTCCGAAAACCTTTGTCATGCTTTGACTGTTTTCCTCCTTCTAAGCTTACATTGCCGATCTTGCCATTTGATCACTGTTGTTCTTCCTTGCCTGCCTGTCTGCTGATCTTCCTTGCCTGCCTGTTTGTCATCGTTGCTATAGTTCTTGCCATCAATGACAAGCATGCTCTTCTTGTAAACATGCCAACAATGCCAACACTCACATATATCCTTCATATCCATGGTGGAACCTAAAAACTTTAATGAAGCCAATGAAGACATAAATTGGTTAAAATCAATGAAAGAGGAACTAGACCATATTGAAAAGAATGACACTTGGGAACTTGTTCCCAGGCCAACAAATAAAAATGCAATAGGATCCAAATGGGTCTACAAAAACAAGATGAATGAGTAAGGAAATATTGTAAGAAATAAGGCTAGATTGGTATGCAAAGGATATGCTCAAATAGAAGGACTAGATTTTGATGAAACATTTGCGCCCATAGCAAGATTAGAAGCTATTAGAATTTTTCTTGCCTATGCTTGTCATAAACATTTTAAAGTCTATCAAATGGATGTCAAGTCATATTTTCTAAACAAAGATCTAAAATAAGAAGTCTATATGGAACAACCAGAGGGTTTCCAACTGTCAGATAACCCTGACTTTGTCTGCAAGCTGAAGAAATCCTTATATGGGTTGAAACAAGCTCCTCGTGCCTGGTATTACAGACTGAATAAGTATCTTCAAGACAAAGGGTTCAAGAGATGAACAATTGACAACAATCTATATATAAAAAAAGAGGGTAATGATTTGCTCATTATGTTGGTCTATGTAGATGAAATCATATTCGAAAGAAATAATTCTTCATTGGTACAATGGTTTGCTTCTACCATGCAGTCTGAATTTGAAATGTCTATGATAGGGGAAATACCATTTTTTATAGGTCTGCAAATTACTTAGAGGTTTGAAGGAATATTTCTCTCTCAGGAGGAATATCTAAGAGAAGTGTTGAAAAGGTTTGAAATGGAATATTCTACACCTATGAGCACAACTATGGTCACTGGATGCAAGTTAGACAAGGATGATGACTCACCTGATGTTGATCAGAGTTCATATAGGTCTATGATAGGTGGCCTATTGTACATCACAACATCCCGTCCATACATAATGCATGTTGTTGGAATGGTAGGAAGGTATCAGGTTGCACCTAAACAAAGTCATCTGTTAGCTGTCAAAAGAATATTCAGATACTTGAAAGGAACAATGAACTATGGCCTATGCTATCCTAGGAGTCAGAATTTTCAACTATCAGTCTATTCAGATGCTGATTGGGCTAACTGCGTGGATGAAAGAAAAAGCATGAGTGGAGGCGCATTCTTCTTAGGAGATTCTCTTGTAGCATGGTTGAGCAAGAAGCAAGGTTACATTTCCTTATTGACTACAAAAGATGAATACATTGCAGCTGCCACTTTCTATACCCAAGTATTATGGATTATTTAGACACTTGCGGACTTGGAGGTAAAGCATAATGCACCGATCCCAATTCATTGTGATAATACTATTGGAATTAGTGTGTCAAAGAATCCTGTATTTCACTCCAAGACCAAGCATATACCCATCAAGTATCACTTCTTGAGGGAAAAGGTAACCAACACCATTGTTTCTTTGCATTATATTCCATCCAAAGATCAGATTGTTGATATCTTCACTAAACCGCTTGCAAAAGCTCAGTTTGAGTATCTACGACAGAAGTTGGGCATGACCATGTTATCAAGTTAAAATAGTCTATTTGATCAGGGGGAGAGTGCTCCTAGTATATATGATCAGGAGGAGCACAAATTCACTCTCTGTTTTCTTTGACATTGATGTCAAAGGGGGAGAAAAAGGTGTTGTTTGTATGCTACAGTTGGAGGTCTAAGAAGAAAATTGTAGCCTTTCAGGGTTGCCATCAATGCTAAAGCGGGAGATTATTGGCATGTTTACAAGAAGAATGTGCTTGTCATTGATGGCAAGAAAAACATTGAACCAAACCTTGAGAGCAGAGAAGACGAGAAATCTCAGAAGAGATAGCGGTTTCCAGAAGTATAGACGAGGTCCAAGAGACAGACTCACAGAAGGAGCAAAGGTAGAGACCCGTGAACAATTAGAAATCCTTCTAAAGTCGGAGAGATCAAAATATCAGGAGGAAAAGTGACACTAGCCATTGGATAACCGATCTAGAGGACCAACAACCATCATATTGAATTAATGAAGGATAGGATAAGCGAGGAAAAACGATTGAGAATTCGATCATCCAAATTTCTGTCAGCCGTCAGATTGATTCAAGTGGAAGGATAGGATAAGAAAGGGCTGAGATTTGAGATCTCGATCACCTAAATTTCCATCAGTCGTTTGATCAAAATAAGTGGAATGACAGGATAAGTTAGAAGGTGCGCTAATCTCAACAATCGATAATCGGGCACTCAGATCTATGCTCGATAGGCCATATCATACCACCCCAAGATTTCTTCCTTTAACCCTAGGGGGGGGGTCTAAGTTGGTGGTATTATCATGTGGGACCCTCATACGTGTCACCTTCTTGTCAACTCAGACCCCCTCTCTCATTTCCACTTACTGTCTAACCCCCCCTTCAAGCAAACCACCAATGATCCGCTGGATCTTTTAATGACTTATGGTTGAGTTTTAATTTTGCATGCGTTAATTAACCATTTGAGAAAACTTAGTGAAGAATAAGGAAATAAGAGGAATTATAACAGCCATATACACATATGCAGATCTGAAATAAAATAATAGACAACAAACCATAACATGCAGATTGATAACGGAGTTCGGCACAACTTTGCCTACGTCTTCGGGCCTTTTTTCTGTGGGGGAGACTTCTTTATTTCTGTTAAAAAGATAAAAAGTACATCGCTGCAATGCCAAATTGATACAAGACTGATCTGGTCATGTTCTTCCAGATCTCTAGAACCATGCAAAGAAAACGGCACGTAAAACGGACGTCCGGAGCTCCCAGAAATGGTCCGACAGCGTCTCCTCCTCAAAAGCTTCTCTGCCTCAAAATGGCTTTGGCTTGGCTTTTCCTCAGCATAATTATGCTCTGAATGCCCCTTTATGGCCTCAAACATACCTTGGTTATATAGTTGGGAAAGTTGGTTTCTCATCCCCAACTTCCTCCCAAAAATTAGGCTCCAAAACTACCCAATAACTCCCAAAAACCATTAAAAATAGGCTTAATTACCATTAAAACCCAAAAATTGGCTATAAAACCCACTTTATAGTTAGATTTGGGCATAAGCCCCCTCTTTTCCAGCGCGCGCCCCCTTGACAGGGTCATATGGGTTCATATGGCCAAGCGCTAGCCCAAAGGGCTAAGCGCTGGCCCCTCTCCATACAATACTTTGCAATATATATTATAATGTGGGTTTTACAACATAAGAAATAATTTGGTGTATTGGCAAAGACCATTTCTTAAGGTGTTGGGTTTGGTGGTGGTCATGGGTTCAAATCCCATGGACCCCAAAACAAATTTTTTAACATGCCACTTCAACTGATGACTGGGTGCCACGTGGTTGCCCATGATTGGGCCACGTGGCATCTCCCCATTTGCCGGATTAATGCCACTTGTCAGTTATTGACTGGTCCAGTTGCCTGCCACATGTCTGCCTTGTCAGAGAACCTGCCCAATCACCATCAGCTAGAGAGCACCACGTCATCTCCTGCACAGTCAGCATGCTGATGTCATCAACATTGACTTTTTGACCAGTTGACCTTTGACTTTTTACCTGTTTGGGCTTCCGATCAGAACGCGATAACTTCTGCATACGGAGCCCATTTGACGAAGTAAATATACCATCGGAATCGAGAAGACGAGACAAACACAATGGCATTGGTTTCGTCATATTCTGATCACTTTCATTTTTGAGCATTTTTCAAGCCCTGTCAGGCTTCTGGATTCGATTTCGGATCAACCAAACCACTGATACATACCAGCTCCACACTCTGACGTCACACTCCACTACCTGCTACATGTCACACTCCACTACCATGCTCCACCTCCACCTCCACTACAATGCCTACATGTCTCACCCACGTCAGTAGACCACCTCAACAAGGACATGTGGCAGATCACGTTAGCAAGGACATGTGGAAGACCACGTCAGCAAGGACACGTGGAAGACCACGTCAACAAGTACACATGGAATACTCTGATGATGACAAGTGTCAAGAGGAAATTGGCTCGTGCCATGTCAACAAGTGACGTAAGAAAGCTATGTCACTTTGGGTGTTACACATGATTTTGGTCACTCTGGTGATGTTTCTACAAGTGATGTATTCAGGCTCCCACAAGGACTTTTTGCCTGAGAAAAGTGACTGCTGTATTCTTCCAAAAACACATTTTTAAGATGAGTAAGTAGGCTTCCTGTATTACAGGGTGTGAAAATCCCCCATTCTCTCAGGAAACCCACACTTGGGCTGCAAACTGTTCATAGTCTGATCTATAGATTGGGTGCGAACCTATTTTTTGGCTTGAAAAGGAGAAGAGGTCACGAAGGTTCTAGAAGGGGATCTTCTAGAAAATGAGTTGGCATTCGCATGATTGGAATCCTACCGACTTCTCAGATTTAGTGGGATCATCCTCATCCATGTAACCATCTCTCTTTATCCTATATATTGAAAGGATTCTCATGGAAAAGGTTAAGCAAGATTGAATGGAGAATTAGTGAAAGGATTGTGTGAAGAACCCTGCTTGGATAGAAGCTTGGAGACTCTTTTTGGTTTGTCAAGTTGCATCAGACCTTCTTCATACAAAGATAGATCAAGTGTGTGTGTTGGAACCAAGGGTCACTGAAAGGAAGCTTGCGACATCAAGGCGATCCAGTTGTATCTTCTACTTTAAGTTAATATAATACAACGACATGTCCCTTTCCCATAAAATTACTCTTATTTTATTGCATAACTCCTTGATCATATGCATAGGTTGACATTGAATATACTTTTCTATATTCACTTTGGTTGGTTTGTGTTGTCTTGGACTTGATTTCACAAGAGCTCCGGAGAAAAGCGGGAACAACAGAGACCTAAGGAAGAAATATAAAGGTATGTCACCCATCCCTTCTTATTAGTAGATTCAATGACTACAACTTAGGGAAAGAGTTGTGTCCAGTGGAGTTGCCAATTTTGTTATCGGATAAATTGGTAGGTGCAGACACTAACAAATCTCCCTATATCCACCTAGATCTAGAACAAAACAGGACATGATCACTTTTTCAATATCGTCGAACTCTTTTACTAAAAAGGAACTGGGAGAGTTCTCTTTAAGTGTTTTTCAGACTCTCAAAACATGAAAACCCCCAAGTTTTCTTTCTTTGGACCTGAAAACAAACATCGAAAGGCCCATATGGGACCAAACCAATCCTTCCTAGGGTTTGTTAAATATACTCCGAGGGACTTGTCTGAAGGATGAACTTACATCGAAAAGCATGTATTATCCTCCTCAAGATTGTGTAAAAATAAAGAGGTACTCGCTAGAAATGGTGGGGGGAATTTTGGGAAAGGGATGTGTTTTCGTATTCATATTAATGGCAGTAAGCGTCACTCTTGAACACGACACCCCCTATTCGTCATTTGAATCCGAGTTGGGAAATCCAATCGTCTCTCGTTCGACTTGCTACAAGGTCATATCTTGGGTCATCTTTGAGTCAGTGATGCCAAGTCCTTGGTCATGTCATTCATATGTTCAAGAGAAGTTCAAACGAGCCCTCTATTGAGTCAACCATCTGCAGTTGTCCATTCTTACCATGTCGGCCTTCCTTGTGTCCATTTCAACCCTTGTTCATAATTTGATTCACCCTCAAAATATATTACTTATTTCGTGTCATTGATGGGGGATACATCAAGGCCCTCCTCTGACGAGTCTTGTTCCATCGACTCCAACTCATTATCCAGAAATAAGAATTAGAAATCATTTAGTACCTTGGAACCTACATGCCTTAATGGCAAGTCTCTTCACTTTTGATAGGGGTTTCACGTTATCGATCCCTGATCGAGAGATTCTGCCGAGTGCTCGACTTCAACTCATTCATTCACATTCTTTCAGATTGTACTTTGGTACCTTGGGTGTCATCGACATCAATGGTGATTTCCCTCACACTTGTTAATGGTTCTCATCAATGACTAGTAATCAAGTGGTTTCTACCATTCTTGTCTTCAACACATGTAATCACATGGCTAGATTCATACTTTCAGGTGACGGAACTGAAGACCCTGGGTCTCATCTTTTTGATCCAGGTTGTGATGGAGTATGTATGATTTGTATCGACACATAGATCCACTTTGTATGTCTCGTGGCTATGTCATTATTCAAGTCTTCTCACATAGATCCACAGTGTATTCCTGGTGACTATGTAGCATTTTTGACGACATGGATCCACAGTGTATGATTGGTGGCCATGCCATATGTTTGTGATTCCATTCATTTGTGATCTGAGCATGGGAGTGCCTACCTCAGAACTGGTATTATATTCTGCAGATGCTTGGTTGTTTACAAGTTTTCAATTAGGTGCGTTCCTTGTTTTGACACACACATGCATATTACAAAGTATTTCGGCTGTCACAAGTTCCAGCCTCATACTTTGGGGGGCATTCTGTTACACATGATTTTGGTCACTCTGGTGATGTTTCTACAAGTGATGTATTCATGCTCCCACAAGGACTTTTTGCTTGAGAAAAGTGACTTTTGTCTTCTTCCAAAAACACATTTTTAAGATGAGTTCATAGGCTGCTTGTATTACAGGGTGTGAAAATCCCTCATTCTCGCACGAAACCCACACTTGGGATGCGAACTGTTCGTAGTTTGATCTATAGATAGGGTGTGAACCTATTTTTTGGCTTGAAAAGGAGAAGAGGTCATGAAGGTTCTAGAAGGGGATCTTCTAGAAAATGAGTTGGCATTCGCATGGTTGGCATCCTACCGACTTCTCAGATTTAGTGGGATCATCCTCATCCATGTAACCATCTCTCCTTCTCCTATATATTGAAAAGATTCTCATGGAAAAGGTTAAGCAAGATTGAATGGAGAATTAGTGAAAGGATTGTGTGAAGAACCCTGCTTGGATAGAAGCTTGGAGACTCTTTTTGGTCTGTCAAGTTGCATCAGACCTTCTTCATGCAAAGATAGAGAAAGTGTGTGTGTTGGAACCAAGGGTCACTGAAAGGAAGCTTGCGACATCAAGGTGATCCAGTTGTATCTTCTACTTTCAATTAATATAATACAACGAAATGTCCCTTTCCCATAAAATTACTCTTATTTTATTGCATAACTTGTTGATCATATGCATAGGTTGACATTGAATATACTTTAATATCTTCACTTTGGTTGGTTTGTGTTGTCTTGGAATTGATTTCACAAGAGCACTGGAGTGAAGTGAGAACAACAGAGACCTAAGGAAGCGATATAAAGGTATGTCATCCATCCCTTCTTATTAGTAGATTCAATGACTACAACTTAGGGAAAGAGTTGTGTCTTGTCCTATTTTATTCTAGATCTAGGTGGATCTAGGGAGATTTGTTAGTGTCTAGACCTATCAATTTATCCGATAACACTAGAATATTTACTTCATAAGTTTCATCACCAACAAATTTCAAAAATCCTGAAGTCCCGAAGGAAAAAGGTCCGAAGTCGCTCTCAGTCATCCGATCAGAAGATCACTTGGGGTGCATTTTCAACCATTGATCTAGTTCAGTGGAAGGAAAGTGTAAGTGGAAGTATTAACTGACATCAAGTGGTCTCCACCACTTATGACTTACTCAACAAGTGAGCACTCTGGAGGAAAATGGAGTAGCGACTTGTCAAAGTCCCTAAGTCCTGAAGTAAGTAGGGTCTGTCCATCATCAACACTGACAGGTGGCGCATGATCCACAACTATAGAGAGAATAACTTCAAGAGTTTGTGGTTGGGAAGGAAATGGGATCACCGAAGACTCGAGGGTCGAAGCAGATCCAGGCCGTCGATTTCCAGAAGGACATGTGGAAGAAATCTATGCAGTTCGAGAAAAAAACTCCGGGAGAAAGTGAAGGAAGTGATGTTGAGATTTGAAATCTCTGAAGTCCAGAGACCCGAAGGAGATATTGACCGTTGATCCGAGAGGGACACACGTCAATGGCTTGTCAACTCTGGAAAAAGGTGATAGAGATACAGTTAAAATTGAGAGTTGAAATCTCTGAAGTCCAGATACCCGAAGGAGATATCGACCGTTAATTCGAGAGGGACATGTGTCAGTGGATAATCAACTCCGGAAGATTGGCATATGGAGAAAAGTAGGGTTTGAGCTTTGAAACTCCCGGAGCCCAGATCACGAAGTAAATCAAAACCATTGATTTAGGAAGGCTAGATCTGATCCACAGACTTGAGAGGATAGATATGAACCATCCATTCAGGATCACTGTCAAGATTGTGAGATTGACAGTCCCGTCGCATTGCAGGGATTGAAGGTGCACAAACTTTAAAATGTTGAAGGCGGGTAGCAATCGAAACCACGGTTTTGGATAAAGGACACATGGAGATCTATAGTGAATTGTGGGCCAAAAATGGGTTTCCCTCAAACTGCCTTTGGACACACCCACAATCATGTGGTCACATGAGATCTTCACCCAAGGTCATATCAAGAAATGGAGCTAGTGCTCACTAGACCGATATCGGGAAGCACCTTTTGAATAGGCGTTTGGTCACCTTCAGTGGTCACGTAAAGGAAGGGGCTTTGAAGCCAAAGAATCCAAAAATGACTAACTATAACTACCAGAGAATATGAAGAGTTACAACTACCAGAGAAGTTGGAGAATCTCAGGATAATGCTCGCTAATGATGAAAATATTTAGTATAACCACCAGGGAAGATGAATATTTTGAATGATGATCAAGCATGGGACTCGAGGTAAGAAAGAATTTCAGAACATAAAATACAACATGCTTTTTTGAGAGTGATGCATGTGGGAAGGATGAGACAAAGTGCATAATCTGAAGGGGAGATCCGTGGTGTAGAAAAGAGTATGCAGAGGAAGTACATAGTATAAAAGGCAGAAGAGAAGCTGAACAACGGTAGTGTTGAGTGCAGGAGGAAAAAGAGCAGAGCATAGAAGCTGAACGATGCAGAAGAATAACAGAGTATAGAAGCTGAAGAAGGCAAAGGAGACATGGATCTATAACAGACCATATCAAAGAAAGAGAAAGTAAGTAAAGTTTTGTAAGATTCATTCAGGGTGGTAGGGTGGTGATAGGGAGGATTGCAGTCCTCTAAATTCTAGTTGGTGCTAGAAGATATTCTGGGAGTTGGTGCTTCCATCTAGTGGGTGCTAGAGAAGCCTGGGAGTTGGTGCTTCCATCTAGTTGGTGATAGAGAAATATGAGAGTTGGTTCTCTCTGCAAGTTGTAGTTTTCTATCAGAGGTTGTAGCCTCATATTTGAGTTGGAGCTCAAATAATGTGTTGTACATGAAAGTTGGAGCTTGATTGACATCCTAAGAAGAAGAGGTTTTCATGCTTATGGGTTTCCTCATGAAAATCACTGTCTCTGTGTAATCTGTGTGATTGATCAAATATTGTATATCTATGCATGTTAAGTTATCAACAACACATTAAATAATAAACTAGAACGAATCAGAAAATAAAAGGAAAAATTTCAAGATTATATATATATAACTGAATCACCCTCCCCTCTCAGTTATATTTCCATCAAAAAAATGTACAAAGACTGTAAAAATACAGAGTGAAAGACTCGCTAGAATGGTGGAATCTTATCTCTGAGAAGACATGTGACAACTACTCACATATGTGAGAAGATGATTGTTAAAATGAGGCTCCAAAGGCCTTTTCAACATAAGTAAAATCCAAAACCCTAACCCCAGAAGATGAAAATCCAAAAGGTTTGTGGGCCCCGATGGGGGTAGTTGATACGTCAACTTCCCAAGGGCATAACTTTTGCATACAATCACCATTTTGGGATCTCGATACACCGTTGGAAATGTCTAACCGATAAGAACGATTTTAGAATAGTTTAAGGTAGTTATTTTGTTAGTCTCGTGGAATCAAAATCCCCCAAAAACGTCGTTTAGGGCCTCAAAACGACTCCGAATGTTTGGAACTCGAAAAACTGCCAAGGTTGAATTTTTTTTTTCGAGCCAGTGGAATAGGTGGGTGGCCATCGATATCTACTTGGATCATCATAGACATGTTATTAATGGGGTAAAGGCTTACTTCTGTGAGTAATATATGATAGGGTTTATTGCCTTTAATTTTGATATTATAAGTTATAAAATTATTTTGGATTTTCTCTATATTTCTCCAAGAGTCTCTAAAGATACTACATCCCCAAAATTCACATCCATACAAAATAAAAAGGGTAACAAGAGTCTCAAAGAGGAGTTTTTTCTTATTCCATATCCAAATATCTGTTGATTTATAATTATTTTCAAGCCCATAATAAGCTTTCCACCCTCCATTTATCCTTTTCTTGAGAATATAATTCCAGATGAGCTTGTGATGAATATTGATGCCGAGATATTTGTATGAATGCACTTCATCCAAGTTATTTTTCTCATATATGAAAGTATCATAGGTGATCTTTTTGGATTTAATTATCATAACTTTTGTTTTGTCAGTATTAACATGCATACCCATATTGGAGAAAAAATCATTGAGGATTCTTAGTTGCTTGCCAAGTTCATAGGGACTCCTTTCCATAAGAACAATATCATCATGATATAAAAGAAGAATGATGACTATACTAGCGAGAAATGGTTTTCCACAACTTGATTTTTCCAAAAAATCTTCTAACTTGTCAATGTAAATGCCAAAAAGGATAGGGGATAAGGGACATCCTTGATTGACTCCTACATTACAATTAATTTATTTCGACCAACCCTCAATGTTCCTAAACTTGGAAATAACATTCTCATACAACCTTGTTGCAACAACCCTCAACTCGAAAATAACTTTGAGCTCTTCCAACCTATTCCAAAGGCTTGTCCTAGGAACCGTGTCAAAAGATTTTATAAATTCAACCAAATAACAAAGGAGATTGGATTTATTATTATGACATTCCTCCATAATGATCCTAAGTGTAACAAGGTGGTCAACAATTGAATGATAGATCCTAAATCAAACCTAGCCTTTAGCTTATTTTCTGTGACTTTCTAGCCATATGCTAAACTTCTTTTCCAAAATAATTCCATACAACTTGGCTAAAATGGGGCTAATATTAATGGTCCTATAATTAGAGGGATTGTTTTTGTCCCCACTTTTCAAAATAGGTACAATGAGGCTCTGCATCCAAGGTTTAAGAAGCCTTGCTTGACTACTAAATTGAAGAGCTTGTGCATGTGAGGGATGAGGATAGACCCTCCAATTTTTAAGATTTCATCTTGGTAGCCTTCAATGTCCTTAGCTTTCCCATTTGTGAGCCACTTAAACCCAAACTCTATGTTCGTCATAGAAAAAAATTCATCCTCCGTAGGATAATTTGGAATGATGAGTCTTTTATATTTAAAATAAATTTTTTTTTTTTTTTTCCTTTTAATATTAATATTAATTTTTTTTTTTATGATTTTATTATTGTTAACATACATTACATTCACATTGCTTCTTCTCACTTTGTAGGGATATATTCATTACAAGTTTAGCATGTCACTTATAAGAATTGAACTTGTGTGGGGAGGATAACACTCCTCTTCTTAATCACATGAATTAAACTCCATTAAATTTATATATAATACCTTAATTTCTAAAATCATATTATTTATACTTTTCTATTTTTATGAAAATGATAAAAAAATAATTATTTATATATAATTTTTATGAAAATGATAAAAAAATAATTATTTATATATAATTATAGTTTATTAATATAATATTTTAATGAAAAATGATATACTAAAACTTTTAGTAAATTTTATTATTTTTCTATGGTACTTTACTAAAGACTGAACCATTCCCTCTAATTATAGGACCATTATGATTAGTCTGATTTTAGCCAAGCTTTATGGAATTATTTTGGAAAAGAAGATTAACCTTTGGTTAGAAAGTCACGGTAAAAGAGCTAAAAGACAGACATGGTTTAGGATATATCATTCAACTGTGGAGTTTTGCAATATTAAAACCAATCCTTTTTGTTGTTTTGTTGACTTTAGAAAATCTTTTGACATGGTTCCTAGGAAAAACCTTTGGAATAGGTTGGAAGAGATAAAAGTGCCTCTCGAGTTGAGAGCTGCTGCAATAAGGATGTATGATAACGTTATTGATAAGTTAAAAAAAACCGAGGGTTGGTCAAAAGAGATTAACTGCAATATTGGAGTCAAACAAGGTTGTCCCTTGTCCCCTACCCTTTTTGGCATATACATTGACAAGTTAGAAGATTGTTTGGAAAAAATAGGTTGTGTCGGCCCTACTCTCACTGGTATAGTCATGAATCTTATTCTTTATGCTGATGATATCATTGTTATGTCAAGGAGTCCCCATGATCTTGAAAACCAACTAAAAATCCTCAAAGATTTTTGCTCCAATATGGATATGACTGTTAATATTGATAAGACTAAGCTCATGATTATTAAATCCAATAAAATCACTTATGATACCTTTTTATATGACAACAATAACTTGGAGGAAGTGACTTCCTACAAATATCTTGGAATTGATATTCACCACAAGCTCAACTGGAATTATAGTATTGAGAAAATGATTACTGGGGGATGGAAAGTTTATTATGAGCTTGAAAACAATTACTAATTTAGCCGATTATTAGATTGGGATAAGAAGAAACTCCTCTTTGAGACTCTCATTACACTTTTTATTCTTTATGGATGTGAAGTCTATGGATATAGTATCTCTCATGAATCCTGGAGAAAGACAAAGAAAATACAAAAGAATTTTATAACCCATAATCTGAAAATTAAAGGAAATACACACTATCCCATCCTCTTAGAAACAAACCTCTCTCCGATTGAGAGCACAACTATGACTAGATACCTAATGTATAAGAACAAGTTAAACAACATGGAAGACAATAGGCTTCCTAAATGTGCTTCAAAATCGAGTTGTAACCACCATCGACTCAAGCGAGGATGGCATAAAGATGCCCAGTCTTGGCTAAACTATTAGGGAATCATGGAAGCCACCATTTTGCTGAATAAAGATACTATTAAAAATATCATCAAATCAAAATTTAAGGAGAAAATGTGGTGTGATAGAGAGTTAGAGGAAAAAACAAAGTTAAGGTATTATAAGGATGTAATCAACCCTAATCTAGAAGATCAAAATTATCTATTTGTTTTGATGAGTGTAACGAGAAAAATAAGCATTGCTAAGATAAGAACAAATTCTCACGAGCTCCATAGTGAAACTGGGCATTGGTCAATTCCTAAAACTCCATGGGATGAAAGAGTGTGTCACCTTTGTGACACTATGAAGGTTGAAGATGAAAAACACTTTCTCTTAGATTGTCTAGCCTATACCCAGATTAGATCTCATTTTCAAAATATTTGTCACACTACCAACCTTCCTAAACTCTTAACTCAACAAAACTATGGTGATCTTGAAAAACTTCTCTTAATTCTTTTCGAGCACAGAAACACAATTCTAAAGAGTCACAAGTAATCACTTACCCTCTCAAGGTATGATAGACCAATTCAGTCTTAGTGGACATTAATCATCATCATCATCATCTATCTATCTATCTATCCATCTCTCTCTCTCTCTCTCTCTCTCTCTCTCTCTCTCTCTCTCTCTCTATATATATATATATATATATATATATATATATATATATGATGATGATGATGATGATGATGATGAGTGGGCCTAATGGTTAAGAACATGTGTTTCCTCCTAAGAGGTCACAAGTTCAAATTCAGAGGGGGGTAGGGTATGTATACCTCCGTAGACTTTACCCGTCAAATCGTTGGACGAGGACATAGGGGTACCATGTCCCACAAACAAGAGGGTCACATATACCAATTTAGTGTCTGACTTAGCCATGACCTTAGAAATAAATTATTATTATCATTAAAAATAGATTATTATTATTATTATAATACTTTAATAGACAATGACATCAAAATTAATAAATTGTTATTTTTATATAGTTATTTATTATTATTATAGTACTTTAAGGAAGACTCAACGAAATATGTGGTTTATAATTTTGTTGTTTATACACTTTGAGATAAATAATTATAAATAATATTTTAATTTCTTTTTCATTTTAATCAATTAGTGATTATTTACATTTTTGCTTTTAAAAATATTGTTATTATTTATTTATTAATAAATATAATATATATTGTACATTAAAATATACTTTTTTATTTTTTATAAAACTATTACATCTAATATTTTATTATTTATTTTAATTGAAATCTATTTAATGCTTTTCTCTCATCTATTTATAAATATTACACATCTTGAAATCTATTCAATGCTTTTCTCTCATCTATTTATAAATATTACACATCTTTTACAACAAAATACATTTAACTTTTCTTAATGAAACTTTGATTATTTATTTATTAATAAATATAATATAGATTATAGATTAAAAGATATTTTTTATCTAACTCTAAAACTATTACATCTAATATTTTAAATTAATTTTATTTAATGATTTTTCTCATTTATTTATAAATATGACACAACTCTTTGAAAATAATAATTTAACTTTTCTCATTAAAATTTTTATATTCATTACTTTCTCATTTCTCTTGAATCAAATTTATTTTAATGCATTTTTCTATTTTCATGATGAATAAACATGGCAAGTGTTGTGTTGAACGATTTATTCACCCTTTTTCCTACATTAGTTTATCAATCTGGGTGCGTATCCTTTCAAGGCAACACGCAAGGTATATGTAGGGGCATAGTACAATCCGTTCTGGCCAAGGGTTCACGATTAAGATTCAAAACATTGTTGTAAAACTGGATTAACTACAACTTCTGAAAAGCAATCATGAGAATCAAACCACTGTAACAACAAACATAAACTGATAAATAACACACACAGAAAGACGCAACACCTGATCGGAAGAATGGGCCCAGCTCTCTGATTAGGCCTGCGTTAGTCACAACAAAGATGAAGATAGCGAAATAGATACTGTTTTATAAATCTGAAAAGGGTTATTACAATCTCAATGGGGACATCCCTAATTACAGGAATAAATTGTCTTTTATACATGGAGAAGGATAACAACCTCTTTCCCCAAAACATGGTAACTGTATCCACAAAGATATACATTAGTTGGAATGGCACTAGTACCAGATAAACAAAATCAATGAGATACCCAATATGGTTTAGGGATCTATGACTCCAGCTGTGTGGCCTGCTTATGGTTTGGTTGTTGCTGTGAATAGTGGATCTGCTGCGGGATGAAGCCTTGGTCCTTTTCTCCAGAAGCTGCAGTCAAACATTTGTTTTAGTGATGCGAATAGGCAAAACTCTGCAACTTTATTTCATTAATAAAATATTCCAATAGACAAGGCAGGGGTATTTACCTTACAGGTTTAGCATAGTAAACATAGGTAAATAAGTGCAAAAAGGTAAAAAAGGTAATGGAAATGAAACAGAAAGATAGCCTGATTTGGTGCCCAACATCTCCCCCCAACTAGCCTTCTGCATGCCCTCATGCAGTTCACCGCCTCCGCAGGTCTGGATTTCGCTGACTGTTGGCTTCCTAAAAATGGGTGAGATCATATTCTTCGGCCATCTATGTCCCTGGAACTTTAAAACCATTTGAAAGGTGAACTTCTTCCCACCAATCTTCCGGGACGATATGCGCTGGAGTGTAATCTTCTACTGGAAACCAAATAGTGGGAAACTGAAACCGGAGTCCCATCCATCAGACCCTTCTTGTTCGGACACATGCCACATATCTAAGCACTCTAGGGAGCACTCGTGCAAAATTTGGTGCCCCAAAAGGTTCCCTGTTCCGGACAGCTGTAGGTGTCATCATCCACCTTTTTTGACAACAATCAAGGGCCTCTTCATGAAATGTGACTATTTGCTTAACGCAAAGATCAAGGCACCAATTTTGTGTCCTCAACATTCTGTCTCTATTCGCCTCAATTCCCAAAAAGATGTTATGTTTAGTGAACATGGTGATTGACCTTTCAGGTTCTCCTCTTACAATAAACGACTTTGTAACTTGATTAGATTAAAATGTATAAAAAGCCTTCTGCCAGCTGATCTGGTTGAAAGTGTAAGAGGTGAGGGCCCTTAAATGAATGCCTCCCACATATGGGACCGGATTGAATTCTCTGTCCAGTCACAGTAGATATCCATGTAGGTAAAATTCACACATCAAATGCTGAGTTGGCACGTCGTGGTGCCTCATTATTCAGAGGAATTGTACACCATTTTCTATTTTATAACTAATCTCATTTTTGATGCTCTCCATGCAGAATAAAAGAAAACATTCATGTAAGAATAAAGAATAACAAGAAGCAGGGGGGAGACATGCCATCACCTCTTGCACCAAATTAAACATCCACTCCTTATCAGTTTTCAGCTCTGCCACTTGCTTTTCCAGCTGCTCCATCTTGAGCTACTGCTTCGCATGCCTTAGTCTCATGATGTCTATACGCTCCACATATTCAAAAATAGTTGTGGAGGATTGTTCTTGAGTTCTTCTGACCTCGTTTTGATACTGAGCTGTAGTAGATTTCCAAGTCCGCACTTCGACTATTAAGGCATGCTCACGGTCTTCAAACAATCGCTCAACCAGGTCTATTTGAGTAGCAGCAGAGGTTATGGCTACCTGGTCTGTTTGAGTCTTTATTTCTACTCCTATGGCCTTGGACTTTATAGCTTGCTTCTTGTATTTCTTCATCCTCTCTTGCATTTTGTGTACCTGTTTCCTTAGTTTCCTGACCTCCATCTTAAGCCGCATTGCCTCTTTAAATTGTAACTGATGTTTTTTTTTGAATGGGAGTCTTATGACCTTCTCGCTTGGCTCTTCCATTGGCTCATTCGTCGGGACCGCTTCGCTTGGTCCCTCCTCTTCGCCTACAACTATTTCCTCTTGTTGCGCGCTCACCGCGACCGGTGGTGCCCTTGTGAGATTCTCTCCTACTAATGTGTCTGTTTGAGTATCATCCACCCCACATGGTTATGGCTTTTGTGATAGAATTGGAGGAATGACAAGATCTTCTTTTGTGCGCCGAAGAGAACGAGTTCACCTTGCTCCTCTTGGAATAAAGGAGAAAAAGGAGAACTGGCAGGGATCTTCAATATCCGGTCCCGAGGTCGATGCTAGTTCTTGTGGTTCAGTGCCAACCTCATGCCCTAGTTCTCTTATCACTTCTTCCATGAGCTCTATGGTCGAGGTGGTCACGACTTCTTCTTCGTTCTGGTTATCCTCCTCCATCGACTCCATGGTGATAGGAGGTTCTTGTGGAGTACCCTCGGTCGCAATATCGACCAATTCACCTGCTCTTGTTTGTTGTGACCCCGCTTCTGTGGTTATCATGCTATCAAATTGCTTTGCTAGTTCCACAGGCGAGGCTAGTTCTTGTGGGACAACCTCGGCCGTGGTACTAGTGGGCCTTTCTGTGTCAACTTCCGCATATTCCATTGGTTCCATGGTTTCGGCTTGCTCTTGGGGAGAAACCTCTTCTTCAAATGATTTAGCTTCCATCTCCATCTCTTCCGGTTCCTCTTGGTCAACAAAGTCATCTTCTCCTGCATTTTCCTCCTCTGTGGCTTCTAGTTCATCTTCCCTAGCGGCCACAGCGGCTGCTACTTCTTTCTCTGTGGAATCCCGAAACAGTTCCCATGGGATCGGGATTCGTCTGATGGCATTCATTACTAACATCTGAACTAGCCCATGGTGGGTGATGACCACCAATACCTGTCGCGACTCCTGAGCCAAATGTGCCATTAGGTGAAGGCTTCTCAATAAGAAATAAGGCACATTTAGTGAGAAAGCCTCTGCTTGGGGAAATCGCAGGTGAGTTAGTATTCGGAGATGGTATTTGAATATAGTGGAGTATCTCCCCTCGCAAGTCATATATCTCATGGCTAAATCTGCTACTTCTTTCCATGGATGCGACAACGAATTTTGGTCATATCCTCGACCCTTCTACACGATGCTTTCTCCTACCTGTAAAAAGGCTTTGGGAAACTCTGGAAGGACAAACCTTCTTGAAAAACATCGCTGCCCATTTTGAGGGAGTCCATTGACTTCTACGATGGCTTCCTCTGTCACAGGAATTTCAATTCCGCGGACCCTAGAGCTTCCTTCTCTCAGGTTGAGTGCAAACTCTGTCACAATTTCTTCGTTCGACCCTTTTAACCTATCAAAATAAACATTCCAGCCTGCGTTCTCAAAGGCCTGCCATACCTCCTGATTTTTCTGAACTCTCGTTGTGTCTTCAGGCTCATGCCACAAAGATCGTCCACCCATTGTTGCAGAGGCGGAGTTATCACGACGAATGCAGTTAGCTGGTAGGGGAAAATGACAGGTCTCTAAACCATTTGCAACTGAAATAACGTCATATCGTTTTTGGGAACGACGAATGAAACAGTGATGGTATGTTTGAAAATAATGACAAATTGTGGTGGTACTATTAGAAATTTAATGCAATGTGTTGGGGAGGTGACTAATTATGACTCTGCACATACGAGTACACATTTCAACATATCAAGTTATGATTACGAAGTACCGAAATCATTGGATTCTATTTGGTGAGGATCGTGTGTCATAAATGCTTTTTCATGGTATACCGTCGTTTATTATGACAGTTCCCCCCCCCAACTTAATTACGGCCATCCACGACACGTTTTGTTGTCTTTTTGGAATATTTTAATTAAATCCATAAAAGTCGGCAGAGACATACCTAGGGACCTACCTTTTGGTGGAGTAATAGAAAAATGTTTGACGGAGTAGTCGGTAACAGGGCGTAACAACAGCAAGGAGTAACAACATTAGTGAATAATCAACAATGACGGAGTAACAACAATGGCAAAGTAGCGACAGTTACAGAGTAACGACACTGGCGGAGTAATGACAGTTGCGGAGTAACAACACCGGTGGAGTAACAACAATTGCAAAGTAACAACATTGGTGAAGTAACAACAGTTGCGGAGTAACAACATCGACGACAGTTGAGGAGTAACAACAGTTACAGAGTAACAACACTTAGTGGAGTAACAACACACACCAATGGAGTAACAACATACACCAGTGGAGTAATAACACTTAGTGGATTAACAACACATACCCGTTTAGTAACAGTGCCGAGTGTTATATTTCTCCTGGCCATATTCCTTTGTTATTCCTGCAAAATACAAACAAGTAAGAAATAACAATATATATATATTTTAAATATATCTATATCTATATATATATATATTTATAAGGCAGAGTGAGAGTGTCCTTCATTCCAACAACCTTTAAATCAAATGAGTCAGAAAGGTGTTTGACAAAGGCATGTCTAGAGGTTGGATGGTGGTATAGTTTTAGACGGTGTCCATTTACTAAGAACGAGGTATGATTCTCATCTATTGTAACTAATCTAACCGTTCCATTGTCGAACACTGCATCCACTTGATATGGCCCCATCCAACGAGTGCAAATCTTGCCTTTGAAATCCTTAAATCGGGAGTCATAAAGTAATTCCCAATCTCCCACATGAAACACCTTACTTTTGATAAATTTATCATGCCATTTCATTCTCTACTGTTGAACAACAGTGGTCTTCTGGACAACTACTAACTGAATCTTGTCCAACTCATTCAGCTGTTCCAGTCGGTGTTTCTGTGCCTCTGATGGGTCTAGGCCTACTTCTAGAGCTGTTCTGAGTGTATTGATCTCAAATTCCACTGGAAACAAGGGGACTTTCCCATAGACTAATTCAAAATGTGAAAACCCAGTTGTGTTTCGCCATGTTGTTCTGTATGCCCATAAAGCTTCTGGAAGTTTCTGTGCCCAGTCCCGACGATGACTTGCTACTGTCTTTGTTAAGATATTTTCCAATACCTTGTTTTTGCTTTCTACTTGCCCGTTCGCCTGGGGGTGATAGGGGGTTGTCACTCTATGTTTGAATCCATATTTCTGCATCAAATTTCCTATCATGTGAGATGTGAACTGTGATCCTCCATCCGACACAATTTCCCTTGGAGTAGCATATCGAGAAAAGATTTCTTCAAAAAGAAAGTCTGCCACTACTTGTTCTATTGCTCTTGTGACCACTCTGGCTTCCACCCATTTAGTTACATAATTAATGCAGAGTAGGATGTAAGATTTCTGATGAGAAGGTGGGTTGAAGGGTCCAACAAAATCAATGGCCCATTTCTCAAACGGTTCAAGGACTATCTGGGGCTGTAGAGGCATTTCATCTTCTTTCCTAGGTTGTCCCATCTGTTGGTAGCTATCACACCTTCGGACATAATCCTGGGCATCATGAAAGATGGAGGGCCAGTAATATCCCATTTGCATCACTTTGTGACCTGTTCTTTTATCTGCAAAATGTCCTCCATAGGGTCCATCATGTGTAGCCTTCAGTATCTCATAGATATTATCTTCTGCCACACAACGCCGAATCTGTTGGTCAGCCCCTGTATGAAAGAGATATCCTGCCGTCCATGAATATTGGGTACTCTGGTGAATAATATTCCTTTTCTCCTTATATGATAGATGATGAGGCACCTTCCCTAAATCAAGATAATTAGCAATATCTGCATACCACGGAGTGTTAGCAGATACTGCAAAAAGATGTTCATCTGGAAAATTATCTTCAATTGGTGTATCCTTACCCTCATGTTCTATTCTAGATAAGAAATCTACAACCACATTGTCCTTCCCTGGTTTATCTACTATAGTAATATCAAATTCCTGTAGTAGCAAGAGCCATCTTGTGATACGACCAAGGGTAACAGGTTTATTCATTAAATACCTGATAGCTGCATGATCAGTATGCACAAAGGTAGGGTACCCGGTAATGTAGTGTTGGAATTTATTGATGGCATAAATGATAGCAAGGAACTCTTTCTCAGTCATTGTGTAGTTTAATTCAATAGGAGCCAAATTCTTACTAACATAGTAAACTGCATATGGTATTTTGTCCTCTTGCTGTCCTAATACTGCACCAACCGCTGTTTGGGAAGCATCCGTATGAATATGGAAAGGTAATGCCCAGTCCGGCCCTCTAAGGATTGGAGTGCTACAGACCAATTACTTAATCCTTGTAAAGGCTGCATCACAGTCCTTTGTCCACACAAAATCTGAATATTTTGTTAGCAATTGAAAAAGTGGATGTGCTACTTTAGAATTTTTTTCTATAAAATGCCTGTAATAACGAGCACAACCAATAAAGCTGTGTACCTGCGTGGGTATTTTGGGTGTCGGGAAATGATGAATTACCTTTGTCTTTGCTGGTTCCATCTAGATTCCTTCAGCTGAGAGAAAATGTCCCAGAACAATTCCCTCTTCCATCATCATATGGCATTTTTCTGTACTCAGCGAGACACGCGCTTGTAAACACCTTTCGAGAACTTTTTCTAAATTTTTCAGCCCTTCAAGAAATGAATCCCCATATGGAGTAAAGTCATCCATGTAGATTTCAACATTGTCATCTATTAAATCAGAGAAGATTCCCAAAATTTCCCTCTGGAATGTTGCAGGAGCATTACACAGGCCAAAAGGAAGGACCCGGTATGCGAATGTTCCCTAGGGGCATGTGAAAGTAGTTTTGTCTTGATCTTCAGGAGCTATCTAGATCTGGTTATATCCACTAAACCCATCTAGAAAAGAAAAAAACTTTTTACCAGCCAGTGTGTCCAAAACTTGATCAATAAATGGAAAAGGAAAATGATCTTTCTGCATTGCCTTATTTAATTCTTGATAATCCACACATATTCGCCATTTACCATTTTTCTTAGGGACCATTACTAATGGGGAGACCCATTGGCTATCTGAGATGGGGTAAATAAAACCTACGTCTAGTAATTTCTGAAGTTCCTCTTTCACAACATTTTTCAATGAGGGGTTCATCCTTCTTTGAGGTTGTCTCACAGGATGACAATCCTCCTTAATGTATATATGATGGGTACATGAATTAGCAGGAATCCCCTTCATATCTGTATAATCCCAGGCGAAGGATTCTTTGTGTTTTCGAAGGACATCCAAGAGTTGTTTTTTCTAGGATTCTGATAGGGTTGGAGTAATATTAAGAGTTTTTCCTGGTTCTAGTTCCACTGGGACACTTTCACTAGTTGCATCAACAGGTAGCTCCTCTGATCCTTCTGTTGTTTCGATTGTTTCCTGAGTCTCACAGCTTAGGATAGATTCTAGGAATTGTTTATTTGTTTTGGGAATGGAGCAAGGATCATCCATAAAAGAGGTGATTACATCATCTTTCGGTTCTATTTTCAACTGAAGGGCTTGTCCAATAGTGAGAATTGGCCTCAATTCCTCATTTTCTATTTCAGACTCTTTCCTAGATAAAATTTTCTTTCTTCTTGCTGGTTTTATGGATGGGTTTGGTTTTGTAGGTGGGTATAACACCAAGTTCTTAATGTTGTGCCCATTGGAAATAACCATGTGCCCTGATCGACATCCAATGTAAGCATCTGTAGTAGCCAACCATGGTCTACCCAAAATCAAAGGGTGGCCACTCACCGAAGATTGCATCTGTAAGACCAGGAAATCTATGGGATAGTGCCATGAATCCACTGAAATTGTTACATCTTCCAACTTTCCTACAAGTTTGACTGTGGATCGGTCTGCCAATTCCAATACTGTAGGTGTATGCTTCAAGTTACGAAGACCTAATGCATGCATGGTTTTAGTGGTGATAACGTTGATGGAAACACCCAGGTCTACTAGCACATTCAGAATCTGTACCCCATTAATTTGTACTGTCAGAATTGGGTTCCCCGGATCTCCATACTTTTCAGGCATTGACTTTCCTTTCATGAAATATGATAATTTTCCCATAACATGAATGGTAAGGGGGTCTTTGGATTTCTTTGAAGGTTTCTTTGAACAGTATTCCCTAAGAGTCTTTGCATATATTGGCACATCCTTCATAGCTTGTAACAAGGGAATTTTAACAAATAAGTTCTGCAATTCTCCTAATAAATCAAATTCAACTTGAGGGCTTTATTTACTCAAAGTTAGTCTCTCTGGGTAAGGTGGTTCAGATTGATGTTGTTTTACAGGAGGTGCCTAGTTTCTATCAGTTTGTTTTGGCTCTTTACTAATTGGTTCTTATTCCTTACCTTCACTATCAAGCTGTTCAATGGTAACTGGAGGAGGTTGAACATCAACTGTCCGCCCTGATCATAGATTCATTTCATACAAATCTGTAGTGGAAATGCTATATGAAGGTAGGTTAAGAATGCCAACTTGATGAGCTCCTTTTCTATTAGGATTCAGATCAGGTTGGATTGGGAGCTGAGGATGGGCAGGTTGATTACCCAGAGGCACATTAGAGGGTAGTTGGAGCTGTTGCTGTGGCATCGGTTGAGGAAACTGCCCAGGAGGGGATCCTAGCCAAGTTGGAGCCCATGGGGAGCTCGAACTGGCTTGAGGGTTTCACTGTTGCCAAGGTGGAAACTGGTATTGTGGCCACATGGAAGGATAGGGCATGGACTAAGGATTCATATTAGAATTATTGAAATACTGAGATGGGTCTGAGTACATACCTTGATTTCCCATTGGTGGTTGAGGTTGCCATGGTTTTCTAGACCCCATGGGGTACAGTTGATCCATGTATTTCCCCGTTCCTTGAAATACTGCTTTCAGGCCTAGCAGGGAAGGGCATGAGCTTGTTGCATGATTCAGCTCACAGATTGCACATTCCTCTATGGAGTTAAGTGGACATTCCCTCTCTAGATGCTTCTTTCTACATGTCAGGCATAATATAACCATAGTCCTGTCCAATTCCAACTGCTTCTGTTTTACTTGTAGTGTATTCATCTGTGCCGACAGGGTGTTGAGGATATCCGTTCTCAAATTTTCTAGCAGGTTTCCGATTTCTTCTTTCGTAACACCTCCACCAGACCCTTTTACTAAGCGAATTCCTTGTCTATTTCTTGCAATTCCTCTTGAGCACTGAATTCATAATTCGCAGATACCTTCAAATATTTCCTTAGAGATGTCTCCCTTTCCCACAATGTTCAATAGTTCCATTGAGTTCTCACGGAAAGATCGAAGGAGGATAATTTTTATAATTTCCTTATCCAGGTCAGAGTGACCCAACCTTTGTAAGGTGTACTTGAATTGTTCCACGCAATCTTCCAAACTCTCATTTTATTTTTGTGCGAACTTGAAAAGTTCCTCTTTAATGTTCCGGGATTTACAGTAGTCCTGGTATTTTTCCAGAAAAGCTGTCCACATATCATCCCATGTGGAAATAGAGCTTCCTCCATGGCCCATGAACCATCGCAGAGCCGTTCCTTTTAATGTAGAAGGAAGTTTTTTTAACTTTTGGGCCTCCATGGTGTAGTCATACCCTCGGCACACTATGTCAAATTCGAATAGAAATGTGTCGGGATCTTCTGAAACAAGCCCATGAAAGTTTGGTAAGGCTACTAATGGAATAGGCTTTGTGGGCGCACCAGCTCCTAGGTCTCCGATTGGAAATTTGATAGTGGAGGTTGTGGGAGCCATAAATATCTTCCAATAACCACTGGGTATTTCACCAGGCTCTGTAGGATATGGCTGAGGCTTCCTTACCCCTTGGATCTGAGTTGCTTTAGCAACACTTCCCCGGTCCCTTGGAGATGCAAATATTCCTTCGATCCCTTCTCCTGCGTTCTGATGACTTGATCCCTTGGCTACAATATCCTCTCTCTTGCTGGAGTGGTATGACTCTGTTGAGGTTATGCTTGCGACCTCTTCCCCCTTTGTTACCAGCATAAGATTTCCTTCGTTAGGTATGCTACTAGATGTTTCTTCAACTGCTGGAGGGACCTGCTATGTCATATCACCCAAGAATGTTGTAAACAACTGGTTGATCTACTGATTGTCCCTCATACTTCACTCTTCATGCCCTTGGTCTCACGGTTGCGCAAGATGATGTTTCTGATTCAACCTTTTCTATAATATGCTGGATGTAGGTCTTTCTTCCCAAATCTATTCCTCCCTTCTTTGGGGATTTCCCTCTGCCCCTGTTATTTGGTTCTTTGTTCATACAAGTGTTGGTATGATGGAGGGTCTTGGCATGAACCTACAATGATTTAGTATTGAATTAAAGTGTCAAAGGACCATTCCCTCCCCAAGACAAAACATCTTACGAAAAAGAAAGGCAGCTAAAAAAAACAAGAGTCTAAAGTTTAGGGCCTGGAGCAGGGCATCAAAGGACTCTTCCCTCCCCTAGACAAGAAAAAACACACCACGAAAATACCTGATACTTTTCAAATCTAAAGCAGGGCATCAAAAGACTCCTCCCCCCTCAGGGTAAAAGCTAGGGTTTCCATAAAAAAATACAAGGGTTTGAAAGAAATAAATCTAACTCAGGATTTGGAGCAGGGTGTCAAAAGACTCCTCCCTCCCTAGGACAAGAGATTGGCAAAAACGAAAAAGAAAAAATAAAAACAAGTGGAAAGAACACCTACACTCAGGACCTGAAGCGGAGTGAGAAAACTCGTTCTCTCCCCAGGATGAGAGATTGACCCTTTGGTTGGTCCAGATTGTCGTCTTGCACCTTGTTAGCCTACCCGACAACGATGCCAAAATGTCGGTGTCCAGGTATGAACAATTTATTCACCCTTTTTCCTACATTAATTTATCAATTCGGGTGCATATCCTTTCAAGGAAATGTGCAAGGTATATGCAGGGGCAGACTACAATCAGTTCTGGCCAAGGGTTCATGATTAAGATTCAAAACATTGTTGTAAAACTGGATTAACTACAACTTTCGAAAAGCAATCATGAGAATCAAACCACTGTAACAACAAACATAAATTGATAAATAACACACACAAAAAGATGCAACACCTGATTAGACGAGCGGGCCCAGCTCTCTGATCAAGGCCGCGTTAGTCACAGCGAAGATGAAGACAACAAAATAGATACTATTTCATAAATCTGAAAAGGGTTATTACAATCTCAATGGGGACATCCCCAATTACAGGGATAAACTGTCTTTTATACATGGAGAGGGAGAACAACTCTTTCCCCAAAACATGGTAACCGTATCCCCAAAGATATACATTAGTTGGAATGGTACTAGTACCAGATAAACAAAATCAGCGAGATACCCAAGATGGTTCAGGGATCTGCGACTCCAACTGCGCAGCCTCCTTATGGTTTGGCTGTTGCTGTGAATAGCGGATCTGTTGTGGGATGAAGCCTTGGTCCTGTTCTTCAGAAGTTGCGATCAAACATTCATTTTAGTGCTGCGAATAGGCAAGACTCCGCGACTTTATTTCATTAATAAAATATTCCAATAGACAAGGCAAGGGTATTTACCTTACATGTTTAGCATAGTAAACATAGGTAAATAAGTGAAAAAAAGTCAAAAAGGTAATGGAAATGCAACAAAAAGATAGCCTGATTTAGTGCCCAACAACAAATCTCTTACAATAAAATAAACCTAATTTCTCACTTAACTCTTTCATTGAATATTTTATCATTTATTTGAACTAAAATCTATTTTTTCTCAATACAACTTTTACATCCAAGATTTCCTCATTAAAATATACTTTTTCTTTTTCCATAAAACTATTACATCTACTATTTTATTATTTATTTTGACTCAAATCTATTTTACATCCCAGATTTCCTTATTAAAATATACTTTTTCTTTTTCCATAAAACTATTACATCTAATATTTTGTTAGTTATTTTGACTCAAATCTATTTAATAGTTTCTCTCATCTATTCATTAACATGTTACATATTTTACAACACAATACAACTAACTTCTCTCAATAATTTATCAATAATTTATTTATAAATTTAATTTAATACAAATTATTTATTTATAAATTTAATATATTTTTAAAAATAAAATACACGTTTTTCTTAATAAAAATATTATGTCCAATACTTTATCATTTATCTTGACTCAAATATATCTCACCCATGTAGAAACATGGCATGTTTCTTACAACAAAAGACACCTAATTTATCTTAATAAAACTCTTACATACGCTCCCTCATCCATTTATATACATGGCACGTCTCTTATAACAAAATATACCTAATTTCTCTTAATAAAACTCTTACATACAATATTTTGTCATTTATCTGAACTCAAGTCTACCTAACTTGATTTCAGATAAATGACAAAATATAGATATGGCACCCTCTTACAACAAAATACAACTAACTTTTCATGATAAATCTCTTACATCCAATACTTTATCATTTATCTCAACTCAAATCTACCTAATGGTCTCTCTGTCACCCATTTATAAACATGAATACACCCAACTTTTCTGGATAAAACTATTACTTCCAATACTTTCTCATGTATCTTGACTCAATTCTACCTTATGATCTCTCCCTCCACCATTTATAGACATGACACATCTCTTACAACAACAACAAAAAAACCAAACTTCTCTCAATAAAACTCTTACATCCAATACTTTATTATTTATCTTTTACTCAAATCTATAAACAAGACACATCTCTTATAACAAAATGCACCTATATTCTCTCAATAAAAACTCTTACATCCAATACTTTTTTATTTATCTTGACTCAAATCTATATAATAACCTTTTCGTCACCCATTTATAAACCTGACACATCTCTTACAACAAAAGATACCTAACTACTCTAAATGAAACCCCTACATCCTATATGTTATCTTTTAGCTTGATTCAAATCTACAACATTAATTTTCTCTCAATTAAAAACTAGCGACTCTTTGCACACAAGCAATATGTTTGGTTATCTCACTTCCTAATTTTTATGCTACCTTGAAAATAACCACCTTGAGGGACCTAACACGGGAATAAGTATGTTTCGAGAATACATGTGTTTTTTATAGGTCATTCCACAGGTGAACCCAAGTGTCGTCCATCAAATTTTCTTCCTTTGGTGCCTTGTCTATTGACAATCTATGTCCAACTAGTGTTTCCAACATGTATTCCCAATTGTTCCCAAGGCACCGAAGTGTGCCCTAGTGTGCATGAACATAACTCCAATGACTAAGGGATGTTCATCCCTTTGGGTTTTCACATTCGGATCGTATTCCCAAGGCATCCCAACTCATATAAAGGAAACATGGAATGATTGACCACTCCATCCATTGATCAGGTAGTAAATATTTGGAATCCCAACCTTCCACACAACCCTCTACACCCACCTAAGCATTATTCCTACAACCATCCATAGGCATAGGCCTTACTGTCAAATTTTTAGGGCAATCAATGCACTCAATTTCATATCTGAAAATTACTTCCAAGTGACCTCAAACAGTAAACTAGGGTTGTTATCATTGAATAATTTTACACTGAAATTATGGCAGAAAATTACAGCGGAGGCACAAATATTAGAGAGAAATCATGCATACACAAGAGACAAAAAAAATATGTTCTATAAAATTTTCAGATTTGAGAATTATGAGGACAAAAATAGTCCTCCTAGAAAAATTACAACTTTCAACAAATTCCGGAAAAAACCCCAACTTGCAAACCTACTACAAACCTTGGCTGATGTCAACCTACAATTATGTTGCATGGCCTATTGATGTATGTTGTATGGTATGCATGTGTGGTATGGACTAGAGTACAAAATGTATGACCCACACGTATGGTTGTTTCCTGTCCGTTTCTCCCTGTTATATGATCTGTATGTGTGGTATAGATTGTATGGATCACATGTGTGTAATTTTCTACCCTTGAGCTCACACATGTGATCTCACATGTGTGACCACCTCCTTGGCTGGAAAAATCATAAAACAGGAAGTCCAAAAACCCTAAGCTATATTTTCCAAAGTGAAGAATTTCCCTTTGTTGAAATTTGCCTCCCAATCTCCTTGGCACAAGTTCTCACTCGTTTATGCCAACTCCATAATGTCACAATGATATGTGATGAGTGTCTCCTCACATTGCCTCTCCTTTTATAGGAGTCTAATGAGTGAGTTTAGGAACCCATTCTAAACTCAACATTAAATTAGAATTTTTTATTCCTCCATGTGGGTTTGAAACCCCAACTCAATATACAAGGGGTTTTCACAAAATGAAAAAAATGCAATGTGAGTGCCAACAAATATTCCCACATGCTCGACACTAAGGACAATGTGGGAATACCTTCCAATGCTACAAAAAATCAACACTTACATCCTCTCCCACTAAACTTGTTTCCATCTTGACAACGTCCAACCAACACTTGTCTAAGTGCCTGTTAAAACTTGTAACTTCTTCCTTTTTATTTATTTATTCTGCACTTGTATCTTCCCTAAGTATGTTTTCCTCCCTTAATTTTCATTTCCATATCCTACCTCCATGACTTACACATTTTCCATACTTAGTTTATTTTTCATTCGTGGGTTGGCAGACTCGCAGAATCATGACATATCTCTTTTCTCTCTTGCCCTCTTCCCAACACTTAGTTTATTTTTCATTTCGTGGAATCGTGGACTCGCAGACTCATATTTTCATTTCTTTATATCTCTTGTCCTCACAAGCATCCATACTTACCCATTTTTATATCATGGCAGACTCACAGGCTAATGAACTTGTGAACTCGCATTCTCATTTGAAATCTCCCTCTCTGCCACCTTGCCATGACGTGCCCTTCCTCTTCACAATTCTAAAATCATATTAAATGCTAAATCTACAACGTCAATCGCTAAATTAAATTATGAAAAGTTTCTTATTAATGATGTTTCTATTGAGGCAAATTTCATTTATTTCAGGTTAATGTTATCAATCAAGGATCTAACGTAAAAGATTATTTCACTGTTTTGAGTGGCATTATAAATATTTTTTTCAACCTATTGAATATGGCTGAAAGAAGACAACATTTTTGCAGGGCTACCTTAAATCTTCTCGCCAGAGAACATCCCAAATACCATTGGTATTATTCAATGCTTCCAAAAAAAAATAATAATAAAGTTTGGACATCAGGAATAAATCTCACTGGTTGTATTCTTGAGGTTTTCGAATGCAAAGATATTGTCACCTAGTGCATTAACAAATTTGTCCAGAATAGAAGAACCAATCCTCTACAAAGTAGCTCCCTTGTTTCATTGGCACCTTCAGTCTTCAAGAAAATGTTAAATATACTAGAGCTGAACTTAACGTACAAAGGAGAAGATGCCATAAATTTTTTTAGAGGGAAAAATAATGGAATTGAGCTCCTACAAGACCATCTACAATACCCTACTATGACGCAAGAAGACCTATCTAGAATCGAGGTTAGTTATTTAAAGGATCTCTATCGATAAATTGCTTGGTTGTTTAATAGAGTTACGGGTCAGTATTCTATAGCAACTATTCCCTGGCTGGCCCTGCATATTTTATATTTTACAGTTCATGAGAATGTTGTTTTCGATTGGGAAAAGATCATATCAAATGAAATTTCTACACAGTTCATGAATTTTAGAAGCGAGATTTTTTTTTTATATGGCATCTTATCTGGTATTTTCTATTACGCATTGTCATACTTTTAAAGGTCCAAGTGTTGGAAAAAGGGTAAATTCAAAGATTGACCCTATGACTATGTGGTATCAAGATCTATGGAGGTAAAAAGTTACCCATTATTTTTATGAAGTTTACAATGATTTTGTCTCTGAATTTAAGAAATTTCTTTTTGGGGAAGATACTTCCAGGCTTTCATTGGAAGCATCAATATTTTTGGATAAAAAGGGAATTCTGGAGAAAATGGATAACTACAACATCATTAGGATTTTCTATTCTCATGAAAATCCTATACACCTCCCTTATTATGTGCCAAACAAATTGTTTATCATAGAAGTGGTAAGGAAGTATAAGTTCTGGTTTTATTCTTTCTATGAGAGAAGGAAAAAATAGTTCATTCCTATTCCTTGGATAGTGGGTGAAATTATCTTAAGACCAATTCCTAAAATTGATGAATATGCCTCTTACTTTGACGAGTTTAATTTGAATTTTGTAGAAGAGATCAAAGGGTTTGACCCTAACAACCTTTTTTATAATCATATGGTAGCAGTTGGGCTTAGTCCTACAATGATCAATACACTCATATTTGGAGAAGACGAGGGTGATAGTCATGACCCCCCTGTTCAAGATGTTAGTAAAGATTATGGTGAGACAGAAACCATTCTGAGCACTATCGAAGGTCACAAGCAAAGAGGGAAACCCTCAAGTGAAATAAATGCTCAGTCACCTATTGTTTCTCACATAAGTATTTTTCTTAAGGTAAATCCTCTATGTACAATGAAAAAACAAAGAAAAACCTCAAGTAACGATTTAGGTGATGATGGAAAAAGGAATCATTGCCAAGGAAGTCTAGAAAACCCTCATAAATTACAAGTAAAAAGGAAAAGGGTAAATTATCAAAAGGGGGAGAAAAATAAAACGTACCCGAAGATGATATTTTTCTTGATAATATTTACTTAGATGTGGATATTGAAAATATTTGGTTTCCATATGATGAAGAACATGCCCAAGAAAATGTACAGTCCACTGCATTAGTTGGTCAAGATGAAGTCTTCTCTAATAAAGAAATATTTTCTGTGCATAATGTTTTATTTGATAAGACTTCAAAGAAATCGACCTTTGAAAGAACCTCAAAGAATAGAAAGGAAAGTCATGGTCCATCGTTGATACTAAAAACATGTTGCCGTCAAAACTATCTTCAATTCATAGAATCACATGGGATGCATTGGACGTTTCAATAATTGATATGGAAGAGGAAAATCTCATACTTAAAGAGAGAGTCAAGGAATTGGAAGAAACCCTCATTCCCCCACCTATATTGGCTACCCCAATTTCCATGTTACAACCTAAAAGAACTTTTCAAGGAGCTCCATAATCAAATTTGAGAGTAAAAGGAATTTCAAGCATAATCATTGCTACTAAACACTTTGTTGAAAATAATATAAAGAAAAGAATGTCACTAATTTTAGATTTATGGGACTTGGCGAAATTTTTTTCTACTCTTAGGTTTAGAATTCAAAATACTAAAGAATATTTGAATGCAGATTTGAACAATGATGAAGGATTCTTCACAGATGGGGTCTCTATGTTTGTAGCAAAAATGTCAGCAATGACGAACCATATAAGAAAACATGAATATTTTGTTGGAAATTTGGTTGTCATTGATGTCAACCTTGATAAAGAGGTGAAGTATCATTGATTGATTAGTTTGAGAAGCATTGTCAATATTGGACATATTGTTATGAAGGTGACTTGAATGTCAAGTATTTTCAATATTGGACATAATGTTATGAAGGTGACTTGAATGTCAAGCATTAGCAATATTTGGCATAATGTTATGAAGGTGACTTGAATGTCAAGCATTGTAAATATTGGACATAATGTTATGAAGGTGACTTGAATATCAATAGAAAGTAATATTGACTAATATATTGTATGAGCATGATAAACTCATCCTATATTGTATAAGGTTGAGATTGTGTTATTAACATCCATGTACAAAATAAGAAACTGTCCAGATAAAAAGGGTAAATGGATAAATCAATATGGATCCATACAAATCACAAATAAATAATTTAATAAGACATGGTTCATTAAAAGTGATTTAGAAAATCTTAATTGAAGAAGAGTCCAGAGATGAGACATAATGTCAATGGTGGATGTTTGGTGAGGAAGCATTGTTACCATCGAGTCACAAGTCAAGTCGATTCAAACAACAATAAGGTCAACTATCTAGAAGTCGATCGACTGCAAGACGAGTCGAAGACAAGTCAACTGAATTCAAGGATGCAGATTGATGAAAGTTAGAGAATAAAAGTCGATTAATTTCAAGATGAGTCGAAGACAATTCTACCAACTGAAGGTCAAAGTCGAAGGAAAATTGAGTCGATAAATACAAGTCGGCCAAAGCAAGTCGAGATGACCAAAGTCGATTTTCTCAGGTCGGTTTTCTCCCAAGTTGATTCAGTCTAAGAAAGAAGTAATCTAAAGTTCGAAGTCGAAGAAAAATTTAATACAAGTCGGGTCGAGGTTGAAGCAAGATGGATAGACTAGAATTGAAATATTCAAGTCAAAATTTCTCCTAGTTGAGTCGACCAAAACGATGTTTGTCGGTCGAATGAGGAAGCAAATATGAAAAAGGGTGAGACCAAGTCAAATATTTAGTGACTAGAAGCAGAGAGGGAACTGATTTTAATATAACCATCAAGTAAAATGTTTACAATTTGAGTTTAAATAATCACCAACAAAGGTGATATGTGGAGGCCGATTTAGACATTCACAAAAAGGTAATATGTACTGAAGTCGATTTGGCATTCGATGATGAAAGGAAAATCAGGGAAAGTGGCCTTCAATGAATCTCCTGTACCAACCACCTCTCACACTTTCTCAGGAAATTTCTTTCTTGTAAACTAATTGGGCATGTTCTGCAAAAACCCATGTCGTAGAATTTTAAAATTCATTTCCATCAGTCTAGAATCTTCATACAAAAATCGTTGTCTAAATTAGTGTATGAAAATCAATTAACAAAAGTTACCATTTGTGTTAATTAAATGAAGGGGTGCAATGTTTCATTCCAAAAGGACACATTGTTTCAAAGTGGAACCCTTTGGAGGACTATATAAGTAAAGGAACATGAAGGGAAGAAGAGTCTCTTGGTGGATTATATATATATATATATATATATATATATAGTGGATTGAATGCAAGTTCATTCTATCAAGTTGTGCCTATTTACAAGCCGAGTCTTCTCAAGAGGATTGGATTCCTCACATCTCAGTTGGATCTGAGATAAAAAATCCAAGTCTTGTTATGGGGGTTGGATTCCTCATTTCTCAGTTGGATCTGAGAACTACAAGCCAGGTCTTGTATCAGAGAGTTGGATCTCTCATGTTCAGTTGAAGTTGAAGATATTAAATGATTGATTTTATTTGTATTCATTCAAGTTAAATAAATAAAAGAATGATATTTTATCTACTTC
>JZKD02S2357656.1:123056-154405 GCA_000966675.3 Picea glauca | reverse complement strand
ATTTGAGATTCAACAAGACATTGAACAAAATACCAGAATAAAAAAGGCCAAATGCTCTGGTAATACTCAATTTTTATAAGAATGTTATTCCTTCCAATGTAAATTTTGCTATTAGAGCCTCTCAAATTGAAAACTTAGATGAAGCAATGGGAAAATCCACAGATATGGAAGAAATTATGTTTGAAACAAGATTCGAACTTGATATTATTCTTGGAAAAGTATGAAGACAAATAGATAATTTGGCCATTTCTGATTAGGGGGCATCAAGTTCAAATAAGAATGAGGATAAAAAAACATGACATCTAGGAAATCAAGGAGACGAAGGAGGTTTCTTCAAAGGAACCATACCAAATATAAAAATTGACCCTATTACAACACAAGAGACAAATCATAAGATGGATATTTCCCAAATGAACATAACTATTAGGTAGATGCATAATGAAATAATTAGATTGAGAATAAATGAAAAATTCATGCCTAATTCAAGGATGCAAATTCCAGAACAAAGGATAAATCCTGCTCAGAAACGAAGGACAAGAATCGAGAATACTAATGATCAATAGAGACAGAGAATCCCAAGGGAACATAATCCCAATGCAATAATACTTGAAGAAGCTTATGATAAACAAGATATTGAACAAGAGGTCAACTATATTCAAGAAAAAATTCTTGAATCTGCAGATATGGATGAATGTGAGACATCCATGTACATATTTGAATAAAATGAAGAAAATAACATCTCACAAGGCAATGTTGTCCAAACACGAGGACAATTAAATAAATCCAAAACAAAGGAAAATGTAGAAAAATAAAAGGAAAAAGCAAAAGAAAAAGAGAAGAATAAATCAAGTGAACAACAAATATTTGTAAATACTCTTCAGATGATGTATAATGTGGTCGATGATCTTAGTAAATTAAGAATCACTCTACCCTTCACGAAAGTGGTAAAAATCCTGCAGCATAGGGAAAACATTCTCAAACTTTTATATGAGCCAGGAGGAAGAATGGAAGTTGTTATTGCAAATTCAAAGAAGAATCAAACCATATCAATTGTCAAATTGAAAGGCAAAGTTCTGCCCTTTTATATTTCAATTGAAAATCGTGATGTGGTGCTTCACAATTATTTGATAAATTCTAGAGAAATGAATAATATCATGCCCCTAGAAGTAATGGAAGCACTTGGTATGAGTTGTACCAAATATTATGAAACAAGCGAAAGTATTTATGTAATCGATTCCAAAAAAGTACCAACCTATGAAGAAATCAAGGACTTCTATGCTTGGATTATTGTTTCCCCTCATATTATCATTGTTTTTACTATTATAGTGGTCGATATTCCCCCATAATATGAAGTACTCCTTGGAAGAGATTGGTCTTCAATGATAGGTGGTTACATAATGAATGATGTTAGTTGCATGATGCTTCTGAATAAATATGGGACAATGTTGAAGGTTCCTTGTGAGCCCAGAAATCCATTTTCATTTAAAAAGAAAGATAATGAAATGATGTAGGATTATATAGATGCATGTATTGGAAATTATGCTATACTTGATTTGGAGCAGTCATAAATTTTGAAACAAGAAGATAATTCTTTCACTAGATACTAGAGAATGTCATTTGAAGGCACATGCTCAAGTTTAGGGAGAGGGGATGGAATTGTACTTAAAAGTCTTGATAAATTCGTATATCCACATGTTATCAAATTGGAATTTCCATATACCAACAATGAAGCGGAGTATGAAGCACTAATTCAAGGGATGATCCTAGCATTGGATATGAACATTGAACACTTGATTATAACTGGAGAATCTGAATTAGTTATAAATCAAGTCATTCAAAGATATAAGTTCAAGAAAGAAAAACTCGAGTTGTATGTCAAAAGAGTAAATGAATTGATGGAGTCTTTTTGTTCATTTAATATATCTTTTTTCCCCAGAGAGAAAAATAAAAAGGTGGTTTCATAGGCATCTGTTGCTTCATTATCTAACCTAGAGGACATTCAAAGTAAAAGTTCATTTCAAGTAAAAATAATTTTCAAACCTTCGGTGCCCGAAAATCAATAATACCTTCATGTATTTGAAAATGATGAAGACTTGAATGATTTTGCCAATGAAAATGATCATGAGGAGAATAATGATAGTGCTACACATTTTCCAAAGGACGGTGTAAAATTAGAGTCTCTTTTTACAAGAGATGATCAAGAAAATAATCTCAAAGAAGAAGTATCAGCTCAAAAGGTGCAATAAACAAATAAAATAAATATTGGAACTGAGGATTCCCCAAAATATGTGAATCTTGGGATTGATTGTACAATGAAATAAATTGACTAGTATAATGCCTTATTCAAAGAATATTTTGATGTATTTGCATGGAGTTATGATGATCTCAAATAATATGACAAATCTATATTCCAACATATTATACCATTGAGAGAAGGGGAAAAGCCTTTTAAGCTGAAAATAGAATGATGAATCCCAAGTTGAAGCCATTGGTAAAAGCGGAGTTGGAGAAACTAAAAAATGTTGGAATTATATATCCCATCAGACATTCAAATTGGCTCTCAAATCTAGTAGTGGTGAGGAAAAAAACTAGAGAAATTCAGATGTGTGTTGATTTTAGAGATTTGAATAAAGAAACCATCAAAGACAACCATCCTTTTCCTAACTTGGAATTTTTACTTCAACAAGTTACTAGATCACTTGTATGACCATGTTAGATGGTTTTTCAGGGTATAATCAAGTATTGGTGGCAGAGGAGGACATGCTCAAGACTACTTTTATAACATCGTGGGAAACATATGCTTATGCTCACATGCCCTTTGGTTTAAATAATGTTGGAGATAATTTTAAAAGGGATATGGATCATGCATTCAAAGACTTGATAGGTAAATTTATGGTTGATTATCAAGATGACCTTACCATCCACTCTAAGACAAGGGAAGAACATATTCACCATTTGAGGAAAGTTTTTGAAAAGTGTAGATTATATGGAATCTCTCTTAATCCGAAGAAATGTTTATTTGTTGTATCTGGAGGAAAATTGTTGGGGAATATAGTCAGTAAAGAAGGAATTTACATCAAACCTGAAAGAATAAGATCCATTAATGAATCAAATCCTCAATGTTCAAAGAAAAGAGTGCAATCATATTTCAGAAAGATTAATTTTGTGAGAATATTTTTCCATGAGTATTGTCAAGCCAATCAATTTATTGATGAAAAAAGACCAGATATTTGAATGGAATTCATATACTCAGAATGCGTTTAACAATATTAAATGAGCAATCACCACAACGCCTATTCTTATCAGTCCATATTTTAAATGGGATTTCATTTTATATTATTTTTCTATAGAAGGGGTCATGGCTTCAGTTCTTACACAAAGAAATTATAAAGGGAAAGAGTTACCAATAAATTTCATGAGTAAAACACTTCATGATTATGAGATAAAATATTCAAAATTGGAGAAGCATATACTCTCTCTTGTTAAGGTAATAACACATTTTCGGACTTATATTTTAAATTCTCATGTTATAAAATATGTTCCATCTTCTCCAGTAAAGATGCTCCTAAATCAACAACTGAGAGAGGGAAGTGGGAAAACTGACTAGCAAAGATTCAGGAGTATGATATCGAGATCAAACATTTAAAGGAAGTTAAAGGACAAGGATTGTGTAAGCTCATTGCAGACAATGATGCATTGAATGTGGTAGTCTCAATTTCAGTTGGAAAACCTATGTTGAATTCTGAATGGTACAAAGACATAATTTTTATTATTATCTAAGATATAGATAGTTCCCAATGAGTATGACTCCCAAAGAAAGAAGAGCTCTGAAAACGAAATCCAATCAATATGTATTAATACTAGAAATATTTTTCAAAATAAATTATGATGGTATGCTATTGAGGCGTGTAGATGAAATGAAGGCTCAAGAACTAATAAAGGAGTTTCATGAAAGAATACATGGAGTACATTTTGCACCAACCTCCACTACCCACAGAATAATAAGAACTGGGAATTATTGGCCATCAATTTTTAAATATTCATATGCAATGGTGAGGAAATGCCTTTCTTGTAAAAAAATCTCAGGAAAGATGAAGAGGTATGCAATGACTTTGCAACCTATACTGGTCGAACAACCATTTTCACAATGGGGGATATATGTCATTGGGAAAATAAATCCAAAGTCAAGTAAATGACATGTATACATTCTCACCACCACATATTATTTTACAAAATGGAAGGAATACGTGCCATTAAAGAGGGATGATTTTGAAGAATTGATAATGTTTCTCAAGGATAATATTTTATCAAAGTTTGGAGTATCAGAAAAGTTTATCACTGATAATGGGTCAATATTCATTGGATCAAAGTTTACTGAATTTTGTGGGGAATATGATTGTGATGGGGAAATCAACAAATTACTACCCTTAAGGAAATGGACTCGCAAAATCGACAAACAAAACATTGATTCAGATTATGAAGAAGACAATTGATCAAAATCAAAAGAACTGGCATTTAAAATTGATATATGCTTTGTGGGAAAGCAAAATGACACTAAAGGATAGCACTGGAATGTCCCCTTATGCGTTGGTTTATGGAAAAGAAGAAAAAAATCCACTAAGTCTTGAGTTGAATGATCTAACTTATGCAGTAAATATTGAAGATACATAAGATACTCCTCTACAAAAGAGAATGAATCAGTTGCTGAAGTTATAAGAAGAAAGAGTTGAAGCATTAAATAAAATTTGTTAGAGACAACATTATTTCAAGAAGTATTTTGATCAAAGTGCTATAGTAAAGAATTTTCAGAAGGGTGAACTAGTATTACTTTGGAACAAAGAAAAAGAAAATCCCTCAATGCATGCAAAGTTTGAAGCACGCTAAATCGTTCCCTATCTTATTTAAAAGATTTTAAATTTCAACTCGTACATGCTCAGGGATATTAAGGGAAGAGTTTTAATGTTTCATGTCAATGGGAAACATTTGAAGAGTTTCTTTGCTTGAATGTTTTATTCTCGCCTATACATAGTTTTCTTTCTTTGTTTTTTATATTCTCACCTTCTAGACTCCATATCCTAATGGAGAAGGAAACTAGTCTTGATATTCTAGATTCTTGATAACCCAAAGGGATTTTAATCCCACAGTTGGAGCTAGTTGTTAAACCTCATAACTTCTTCCTTTTTATTTATTTATTCTGCACTTGTATCTTCCTTAAGTATGTTTCCATCCTTTAATTTTCATTTCCATATCTTACCTCCATGACTTACACCTTTTCCATACTTATTTTATTTTTGATTCGTAGGTTGGTGGACTCGTGGACTCACAACATATCACTTTTCTCTCTTGACCTCTTCCCAACACTTAGTTTATTTTTCATTTTGTGGACTTGTGGACTCGTGGAATCAAACTCATATTTTCATTTCTTTATATCTCCCATGCTCACAAGTCCGTCCAACAAGCATCCATACTTATCCATTTTTGATATAATGGCAGACTCACAGACTCATGGAATTGTAGAATCACATTCACATTTGAAATATCCCACTCTGCCACCCTACCATGACGTGTCCTTCCTCTTCAAAATTCTCAACTCATATTAAATGATAAATCTACAAACTCAACTACTAAATTAAAATATGAAAAGGCCGTTATTAATGATTTTTCTATCAGGGAAAATTTCATTTATTTCAAGTTAATGTTATCAATCAAGGATCTAACGTAAAATATTATTTCACTATTTCGAGCGACATTACAAATAATTTTGTCAACCTATTGAAGATGGTTGAAAGAAGGAAAATTTTTTGCGGGGATACCTTAAAACTGCTCGCCAAAGAAGATCCCAATTACCATTGGTCAAAGGAATATTGGTATTATTCAATGCTTCCAAACATAACTAATAATAAATCTTGGACATCAGGAATAACTCTTGTTGGTTGTGTTCCTGAGGTTTTCGAATGAAAATATATTGTCACCTGGTGCATTAAAAAATTTGTTCAGAACATAAGAACCATTCCTCTACAAAGTGGATCCTTTGTTTCATTAGCACCTTCAATCTTCAAGAAAATGTTAAAGATACCAGAGTCAAACTTAACGTACAAAGGAGAAGATGCCAACAATTTTCTTAGAGGGAAAAATAATGGAATCGAGCTCCTACAGGAATATCTACAAGACCCTACTACAATGTTGGAAGACCTATCTAGAATCTAGGTTAGTTCTTTAAATGACCCCTACCAAGAAATTGCTTGGTTGTTTACTGGAGTTACGAGTCAAGATTCTACAACAACTATTCCTTGATTGGCCTTGTATATTTTATATCTTATAGTTCACGAGAATGCTATTTTCGACTGGGAAAATATCATATCGAATGAAATTTCTACAAAGTTGATGAATTTCAAAAGAGAGATTTTGTTTATATGGCATCTTATCTGGTATTTGCTATCACACATTGTCATATTTTTAAAGGTCCGAGTGTTGGAAAAATGCTAAATTCAAAGATAGACCCTGTGACTATGTGGTATCAAGCTCTCTAGAGGGAGAAAGTTACCCATTATTTTTATGAAGTTTACAATGATTTTGTCTCTGAATTGAAGAAATTTATTTTTGGGGAAGATACTTCCAAGCTTTCATTTAAACCATCAAGCTTTTTGGATAGAAAGGGAATTCTGGAGAAAATGGATAACTACAACATCATTAGGATTTTCTGTTCTCATGAAAATCCTATATACCTCCCTTATTATGTGCCAGAAAAGTTGTTTATCATAGAAGTGGTGAGGCAATGAAAGTTATGGTTTCATTATTTTTATGAGAGAAGGAAAAAACAACTCATTCCTTTGCGTTGGAAAGTGGTTGAAATTCTCTTAAGAGAAATTCTCAAAATTGATGAATATGCCTCTTACTTTGACCAGTTTAATTTGAAGTTTGCAGAAGAGATCAAAGGGTTTGACCCTAACAACATTTTTTATAATCATATGGTAGCAGTTGGAATCATCCCTACAATGATCAATACACTCATATTTGGAGAAGAAGAGGGTGACAGTCATGACACCCCTGTTTAGGATGTTAATAAATATTCTGGTGACATAGAAACCATTGTGAGCACTATCGAAGGTCACAAGAAAAGAGGGAAACCCTCTAGTGAAAGAAATGCTTAGTCACCTATTGTTTCTCACATAAGTATTTTGCTTAAGGTAAATCCTTAGTCTACAATGACCCAAAAAAGAAAAACCTCAAGTAACAATTCAGGTAATGACGGGGAAAGAAATACTCAAGGAAGTCTATAAAACCTTCATAAATTACAAGTAAAAAGGAAAGTAGTCAATTCTCAACAAGAGGGAGAAAAATAAAATGTACGTGAATATGATATTTTCTTGATAATATGGACTTAGATGTGGATATTGAAAATATCTGGTTTCCATATGATGAAGAACATGCTTAAGAAAATGTACAGTCCGCTGCATTAGTTGTTCAAGATGAAGTCTTCTTTGATGAAGAAACCTTTTTTGTTTAGAATGTTTTATTTGATAAGACTTCAAAGAAATTGACCTTTGAAATAACCTCGAAGAATAAGAAAGGAAAGTCATGGTCCACCATTGATACTGAAAACATGTTGTCGTCAAAACTATCTCCAATTCATATAATCACAAGGGTATGCATTGGACATTTCAATAATTAATATGGAAGAGGAAAATCTCATAATTAAAGAGAGAGTCAAGGAATTGGAAGAAACCCTCATGCCCCCATCTATATTGGCTACCCCAGTTGCCATGTTACAACCTAACATAAATTTTCAAGGAAATCCAGATTTAAATATGAGAGTAAAATAAATTTCAAGGTTAATCATTGCTACTAGACACTTTGTTGAAAATAATATAAAGAAAATAATGTCGCTCATTTTAGATTTATGGGACTTGGCAAAAAAAATTTCTACCCTCGGGTTCAGAATTCAAAATACTAAATAATATTTCAATGAAAATTTGAAGAATGATGAAGGATTCTTCACAGATGGGGTCTCTATGTTTGTAGTGGAAGTCTTGGAAATGACGAACCATAGAATAAAACATGAACATTTTCCCTCCCAGAGCCATATAAAACAATTAAAGGCATGTTGGATTGGAAGAATCAATACATTAAAAAGGTTGTTAAATCAATTAACACGGAAAAATACTGAGGTATACTCAAATATTATTGGTTTGGATATCGTGGGCTCCACTATTGAGTTTTTAGATCCAAACTTAATATCAAATTCAATGATCATGAGCAGAGAGAAATTTGAAGAGCAAGTGAAAATTTGCAGAAATCATCAGCCAAAAAATTTGATAGTATGGTTGAGTATACTTATGATGGCATTGATAATTGGCTTGTTGAGTATACAAATAAAAATGAGGACATTGAGACCATATTGAAAAATTTATCTATTGACCATAGGTAAATTGAGAGTGAATTTCTAAGTATCAATGTAAAGTAAGAAGTAACCGTTGCTCCATTATGGGATTACATTCAAGAATTTCTAAACAAATCTATAACCAAGATTGTTGAATTTCCAACGGAAACAGTTACAACCGGCCACATAACTGCAACATGCTAAGATATAAAAGGTGCATCAACAAGAAAATGAAAGTGAGAGATTCCATCATAGTAAGTCCATAATGATTACATACCTTCTTCCTTATCAAATTTCAAATTGTTATATTTATTGTTTCATTGGAAAAGTGTAACCGAATTATGATAACTTCCTCCTTGTCTTCTTTCCATATCCTGTTACTCGTGCTCCACTCCATGTTCTTCTCTTTATCATATTTATTGTAAATATTTTTTTATGGTGGACAAGAGCCCCAATCCCAATCCATTTATGGATAAACACCTTTAAATTTCAAGCATTGTAACATACATTATATTTCTTGAGAAATCCTAGAGAATTAAGTCGGGATCGATTTTGATTGTATTTTATAACTCTGAGTTTTGAGTATAGAATATTTGAAGTCAATCTATCAAAATACTCTTTTGATCTTAATAAGTATTACTCTTTCAAATTTCTCTTGTGCCATTGGACCATTTCTTTTATTTGAATGTGATCAGAATTTTTATTAAACTGTCATGGATGTGAGGATTCTATTATTTTCTATATTCTGTGGTGTTTGAGGTTCTTGGACCATTTCTCAAGAATTCTCCATATATATACTTGATTTTTTACTATTATCAATTTTCTTGAGACTTAAAGAGTTGTATTAAGTCATTTGACAATATCCCATATTATTTTGGACAAAAAATATTTAAATAAAATCATAATCTAAAGAGGAGTACCACCTCTTTAAAAATGAAGGGGGTTTCATATCCCTGTGAGGTTGTCGTTTTGGTCTTGACAGATTCAAAGGTCAACAGTTTCCTAATATTTTTCTTTTTGAATTCTTATATCTTGTCTTCATTCTACCGCAGTGCCTCTTTCCTTTCCCAACTATTCTCTTCTTCAAGTTTGTATTTCCAGATAAAAAAGTACCCATGCCTTTGATTCTTACCAAAGTGGATGGTCTTATGTGCAAGTGATGTAGGAGCATCGCTCCACCTCAGCACATGCTATCTATCCAACAAATTGGTGCGCATTCAAGGAGGGGGGAGGCACCAACCCTCTCATTTTTCCCTAGAATTTTAAATTTTAAATGTAATTAATGCAAGTACACGCTGTAAGGCTTGGGTAGATATAAATCATGCCTTTGTACAGGATATAGATAAGGTATCCTTAAATGGTTGATCATAGGAGGGATCTAGATCTGATTCAGACTAGATTTTCCACTCACTTTAATCTGCCTTAGTAGTTAGGCATTTTGATGGTGATTAGACACCACTAGAGTAGTTGGAGGGAAAGACTTGATGAGTCTCCTCTTGTATAAATCTTTGTAACATATACCTAGGAAGAGGTTCCGATAGGTTGTTGTGGAGAGGATCTCGATAATGGTAGATAGTTGTTAATAGGAGAGGAGAGAAGAGCCGAGACTCAGTTGTAGTCTGAGCTCACACATTGTAATTGACATTCTGATTTTAATACAAAAGAACAAGTTTCACTGTTTACAAGTTCTTGTGTGGTGGGTGTTTTTTTATGAATGTCTATATGAATTTATGCTATAGGTGTGTGTTAGTTTCCATCTCTAGGGTAGGGATAGAATTCACAATCCATTTGAGGGTTTGTCGAGTTTTTCTGGGTTCTTTAGTCTAAGCGCAAGGAGTGCATGACAGAGTGTTGAAACTTTGTGAGCCAACACAAGGAGTGTGTAGCTGGATTTTGCTTCGATTTCAGAGGAGATAATGCCAGGAGGGCACACCAGGATAATCCACAGACTCAAAGGGGAACCTCAAGGCTACTGAACACCTTGAAGGAAAGTCTACGCAACACAGAGTTGCATAACACTATGTAGAACTCTGCCAGAAGGGAATTGAGCAGGTGCAAGGAGTGCACAGAACCAATACTTTATGAAGTGTTGGATAATTTGAGGAAAATACAGAGTTACCAAACACTCTGAGGGAAAAAATATCTGCAAGTGTGCACAGAGAAGAAGTTTCCAAGAGGGCACAAATATCCCTTCGAGGAACACAAGGGACATAGACCTTTGAGGTCTGAGCAATTGAAGCTTAAGGGGAACAAATTTGCTGAACACTCTGGATGAAGACCTGTGCTAGGCCAAAACTTAGTCAAGTGTTGTAAGAAGCTTTCTAAAGGCTTGATTAGGTGCAAGGAGTGTGCGAGAAATTTAATTCGAAGTTCTGGGAGAAAGGTTTCCAAGAGGGCACACCAAAGGGTTAAGACTCATAGGAGAGTCGAGTGCAAGTATGCACAGAAAGCGCAGGGAGTGTGTAGAAGAGGACTTATTCTAAGTCCCAAAGCTTAGAAGGAAAAGAACTATCTAGATCCAGCAATCGGGCTTGCACAAGAAATATCAAAGGCCACAACCTTGATACTTAGACGTTTTTCCCAATTTCGGGAGGAAGCCAAAGCTTAAGTGGAGGAGCTACAACAACCGGCCGATCAACTATGGGAGGAGATATCTGGGTCGTCAGACTAGAGTCCAGACATCGATAGGAGAATGGGATAGCCAAAGTCCCAAAGTACGAAAACCGGTAGGGGTTGTCCATTGTCAAGGCTGATAGTTGGTGAAAGATCTGAGAGTTCGTGAGAAAGAACTTCGAAAGAATTTACGTGGTGCAAAGTGAAATCTATGAAGTTGTCAAGAGCGAAGTAAATCTGGACCATTGAATCTAGAAGGACATGTGGTAAGAATCCATGTGTTTCAGAGGAAAGGTTCTCTAGAAGAAAGAAGAGAGCAAAGTGAGAAGATACCTGAAGGCTGGAGTTCGAAGAAAATCAAAGTTGTTGGTTGTGGGGATACGTGGACCGTAGATCAAGTCCTAGGTAAATTTGTCGATTTGGAGATCAGGAAAAAGGGGAGAAAGCTACTTGCAAAATCTCTGAACCATGGAGTTGTGAAGAGGACTAGCTCAAGGTCATAACTCGAGGTCATGTGAAGAAGAACATGGGGCTTAGCAGAAGCCTGAGGGTCTCACATGACCTGCTCCTAGGAGAAAAAGGGGTCTGTGTAAAATGATTTGTGGGGCCAACAGGGTCCCGGAGAGTTGATTCAACTTAGATATTTGAATGATCCTAGACCAGTAGGTCGCGCAACCCCGAGGAGAGAAGGGGTGTCTGCATCAGCAAGTATCTTATCCACTTCCATCTCTATCCCGTCTATGATTAGCATGGGGGATTTAGATGGTGCAATTATACTAGGATAACCTTCATCAATCCTACAAGGCTTGAACTGACTAATGTGGAAAACTAGATGGTGAGCTCTCATGTAGTATGGTAGCTCCAATCTAAAAGTAACATTTCCAATCTTCTCAAGTACCTTTAATGGTCCTTCAAACTGTAATGTACCTATAGAGGATAATATGAGGCACCTAGGGAGGTACCCAAGGAGATACTGAATGTAATGTGGCCGTAATAATCGAATATGCCAAATTGGTAGTTGATGGGTGATAAATAGGCCCACTAGTTAGTTAAGAGAAAACAATATAATAGTAAGGGGTAGTTGGCATAAACCCCTATATGCATAAGAAAGTATAAATACACATGAGTATCAATGTATTGGATATGTTGGATGTATTGTTTTGTAGCAAGCATGGATTGTGGAGTGATTCATTCCACAAGGAGTATTAAATGGTGTTATCCTACCTTAAGGGTTATTCTATGTATTTGTATATTCTTTATGGTGTGAATGCATTTGATATTTCTAAATTTTAAAGGTTTATTTTCGAAGTTAAGGGATAAATTATCAAGGTTTATTACAAGTGGTATCAGAGCTCTTTCTTGGGCACAAAGTGGAAAAAAATATTTTAAACTAAAATTATCATAACTTTTCTCTAATTGGCTATTATGACCATAATTATGAAATTCCACAACCACTTTGCATCTACCGTCACTAGTTTGATTGAAATATAGTCACTCTATCAAAATACATATGATCTACAAACAACGTGGCCATTATCGAAAAAACCCTAAAATGACTGATTTTAAATGAACGATAACTCTACTTCCCAGACTATGATTTGGATGGTTTTTTTTTGAACTTGAATATTTTTTCAAGAGGAACTCACATATATATATGGTCTCTTTAGATTATGCACAAAAAGTTTCATAAATTGACTTGAATGTTTTTGTCCTCTTTTTTTTGTTCAAACTTATGCAAAAAGAAGAAAACAATTCTTCCACCTCGTTCCCAAGAAAGAGCTCTAATACCACTTGTAGTAAAACTTGATAGATATAAGAGATAATATAGCTCTTAAATTCATAAATATAAAATTCATTCACACCATAAATAACACAAGAATATAGAGAAAAACCCTTAAGGTAGGATAACACCATCAAATAATCCTTATGGAAGGAATCACTCTACAAGCCATGTTTGCTACGTTGAAAATAATTCAACATGACCAATACAATGATACCCATGTGTATTTATACTTTCCCATGAGTATTTCTAGGGGGCTATGCCAACTACCCCTTATTGCTATATTATTTTCTCTTAAATACCTAGTGGGCCTATTTATATCCCATCAAATACCAAGTGGGGATATTCCATTATTATGGCCACATTACATTAATTATCCCCTTTGGTCCCTCATATTATCCTCCCTAGGTACAATACACAAACTGCCACGACAAAGCACTAGACATGCCACTTCCTAGCTTGAACTACTCTTTTCCCAACTTAAGTAAGACCAAGTCACCAACTTGAAACTCTACCTCCTTTCTATCATGATCTTCCCAACGCTTCATCCTTTGAGTTGCATTTGTCAATTGAACACAAGCCATCTCCAATGTGTCTTTCAATCCCTCCATGAACCTAAAGGATAATGAGTTGTTCCCATGGTATCCTTGCAAAGCTATGTGGGGTTTCAAAGGTCGTTATCCATTTTCCAAATCAAATAAATTATAGCCCATTGTGGAACTCTTTTTTGTGTTGTAACTGAATTGGGTTGCATCTAACAACTTTTTCCAGTTTGATTAGTCTAAATGAAAAAATTCCTTAGGTGATTCTCCAAAAGACCATTGATACATTTTTTCTATCCATCGATCTACAGTTGATAACTTGAAATCATCAACAAATTGGTTCCAACAATATTAAACAACTCTATCCAAAACTACCCAGTGAGCCTTGTTTCTTTGTTTGACACAATTCTAAATGGGAGACCCTAATACTTCACAAGACTCTTAAATAACAACTTTTCAAATTCTCTTGCTACACAAGAAACCTTTATTATCATGAATATTGCATACTAGAAAATCAATCAATCAACTACCATTATCCCATTATAACCTTATGAAACTAGAGGTTGAGTGATGAATTCCATAGAGACGCTTGACCAAGGTCTCTTTAGCACTGGAAAAGGTTGGATTGGACCAACCTACATTCTAATGCTTTCCTTGTCTCATTGGCACACAAGACAAGTCTAGACATATTCTTCCATGTCTTGCCTCATACATTCCCAATAGTAACCTCATTCCATAAGCACCACTTTCCTTCATTGTCTTGGGTGGTCTACCAAAAGAGAATCACGAGAATCCCTAAAGAGTTCCTTCCAAAGGTTAGATGACTTAGGCACATAGATGTGATCGCCAAAGTAAAAAAATCCATTGTCCATAAAAAAATTCCTTGTTTTTCTCTCCTTCACCTATTTCATGATGTTCAAAGTTGTGAGATCCTTATGCAATCTCTCTTTGATATTCTCTTGTAAGTATGTGAAAACCAACGTCTGACTTCCCATAAGTACCAACAACTTAAACTCTTCTAAGACTGAAAGTTTCACCTTCCTACTCAAGGTGTCTACTAACGCATTCAAATTTTCTTGGTTGACACTCAATGTTCATGTCAAACTTTGCCAAGAAGTCATGCCATTGTTCCTGCTTAGGTGAAAACTTAGGTTGGGTGGAAAAGTGACTTGTTTCCGCATTGTCTATATTCATAATCAATGATTTACATAACAAGTAGTGCCTCCATGCTTATAGGAAATGTGTAATGTGTTAATCTCTTTCTCATGAATGGGGTACCTCCATTCATGATCTTATAAATTTATGCTCTCATAACTGACTGGATGAAGGCTTCCTATGACAAAAATCTTCCAATGGAAAAATAGAAAGAACCTATTTGCATTTAAATTATTTCTCAAAGTCTAGTAGCTTTAATACAGGTTCCAACCCAAGTCTGCACTTCAATTTTTAGAATGATTCTTGGCACTTCTCTATCCAATTCCATGCTTTGTTCTTCCTCAACAAATCATTAAGTGGTGCCAAAATCTTAGAGTAACCATCAACACATATGTAGTAGTAGTTATACAAACCAAGGAAACTACTTACCTCATGAACTATTCTCTGTTCCTCCCAATCCTCAATTTCCCTTTCCTTCACAAGATCCATGTGGATGCATCCTTGTCCAATCCAATGGCCCAAGAATAGAATTTTAGTTTTCCCAAAGGTACACTTGGAATTATTTAAGTACAACTATTTTTTCATCAATGACTCAAATACTTCCATGGAATTCCTATTATGGTATTCTAATTTCTTATTGAAAACCACAATGTCATGTAGGTAGACAACCATTGACTTGTCTAACAATGATTTAAAGACATCAGTCATCAAGGTGAAAAATGTATCTATAATGTTGAACAATCCTAAAAAGAAATTCAAAATTGGTATACCTTCTGCTATCACATGAAGTTGTCATAGGTCATATGTATTTTTTTGCAGGTCAGCCAAGTCCTTTGTTTACACAGGGAAAAAATAGGAGTGAAAGGCAACGTTCATATCAACTGGTAGATCGAGAAAATAATAAGTTACGACCATCAGATCTCATTGGAGAGAGATCGATGGTGGGGAGGCATTGTGGGGATCAGGAAGCAAATTGAAGTTTTTGCAATTTATGAGCCCACAATCGCTCAAGATCGTTGATCTTGCTATATCAACAGATCAATAGTGAATATCGATCCTGCTACGAACAAACATCTTCGCATTGGGGGGATTGGGAAGGAAATTAAAGTTTGTGCAAGTGGTGAGCCCACAATCACTCAGGATTGTTGATCTTCAAGCAAGGTACATGTGTCAAGCGATCTCGTACTCCAGAAGGAAGCAAGTATAAGCTGAGTGAGTAAAGGACTCTCGAAGTGTCGAAGTAAATATTGTCTGTCCAAATCAAGAGGACATGTGGAGGTAGATCTCTCACTTCAGAGATATGACACTTTGAAGGATTGCATGAGCAAGCAAAAGAAAAACCCCGAAGCCTGAATTCCTGAAGTGAATATCGACCATCCAAAATAAGAGGACACGTGGAGGCGGATCTCTCACTTTGGAGATACGACGCTCTGGAGGATTGTAAGAGCTATGCATTGAAAAGGCCTGAAGTCCTGAAGTTAACGAGAGATGTCCACATAAACTAGCAGAAAGTGACTTCAGGATATTTCCATCTAAACATCCCAAAGTCCCGAAGAGCCAAAGTCTTGAATTTAAGGAAAGGATGACACGTCGCTTCAGGCCCTACCACTCCACGGGTGTTTTTAAGCTCAACACATGACACTCATCAATCGCTAGTTGTGACATTATATAGTGTCAGGACACCATGTTAGATTTGAGAGATCATCCTCTGGGAGGTATTCCTAATCATCATTGAAATCTCTCAAGTGCCAAAATTGGCTCCATCTCTATGCATGGTTTAAAAGGATTATGGAGTTGGCAGATGGATAAATTTTAGTGGGGGCACTAAAATTGCAGGGTTTCCCATATCACGGATTTGCATCAGATCAATGACCACACTTCATTGCGGGGACAAAACATGCCCAAACATTAAAATTCTAGAGCAGTCCCGTAATCGAAACCATGGTATAGTGAAATAGGTACATGGAATTTAGTGGTGGATTGCGGGGGATGAAGTGGTGTGGACCCAAACCACCCTTGACAGCTTCCACAATCATGTGCTTATATGGGGTCCAATCTGAGATCAACACGTGCAAACATAAACTGGGTGTTAAGACAAATAATCAAAGGAGCATCACAAGGAGAAGCAAATGATTAGCATACCTCGACCAGTCAAATTGAGGCTTGTTCACTGGCATGGCGATAAGGAGGCGAAAGGATATCCCAAGCAAAGCGAGTGGGGAACTTCGATTATTGGATCTAAAAACAGGATCATGATAGAAGGCATAACTAGCGTCTATCACTAGAGGAAAGAGAATAATCAAATACCCCTTTAAATGGAAGCATGGAGGGTCTGGCCATGGAGACAGAAAGTTGCCAGCCCGAAGTACCACAGAGGGCGGTTTTTCCTGCAGGCCCATACTGACCAAAGTTTCCTTCTGACAGAAGGAACATGATAGACAAGATAAGACACCAGCTACTGTATTGATTATAAATAAATCAAATGAATTATTTGAGAGGGTCGTATGGTTGAGCAAAGATCCCTTTTTGTAATATTTTGACTAAGCAAAGTTGTTCTTTGGTTATGTGTGGGACTTGAGACATTTTTCATTAATAGAAGTTAGTTTCCTTTCACCATCTTGTTTCTTCTCACTCTGAAATTCTCATGATTGGATGACCCATATGAGATGTCATGGTTGTGTTATAATGGATGTTTGATTATAATGTTTCTATAAATGTTTTTCAGTGTTTTAAACTTTAGTTTCAAGAGGTTCTTGTGACCGAGTTTTTCTTCACCCAATTGCTTGAAGGCCTAATGCTTATAGCATACTTATCCATATTCTCCACTAAGTCTTCCTTCTATTCATATTTATCCTCAAACCACTGACCGAATTTAATCAAAAACTCATTTTCTTATGCATGCTACCCCAAATTTGTGTGTTAAAGCATTCTTATGATGAGTTTTGTCCATTTGAACTTTCATCATTAATTTACATTCACAAATATTTCGATGGGTACTGGGCTTATCCTCTTGTAATCTGAGGGTGACTCTCAGTGATAGCATTAATGGCGTCATTGCCGAGGAACAAATTGAAGAAATTTCCCTGGGATTGAATGATAAAGCATACCGATTCTGAAGGTGCATTAGAATTCAGTACATTAAAGATTGCATCTTGCACCTGGCGACTCCACTATTTCAGTTGTGGCTCCCAAAGGAAGACACATGAGGTCTACTCCACATCTACCTCTGGAAACACCTGAAGCTAACCCAAAGAATATTATCAAGAAAGGAAAGGATTATCAAGAATGTTATTCAACTATTTTACCAGGTACTCCTAGTCTTTTACATGATTCTACTTTTAAAACTCCAGTAGCCATATCCAATTATCCTCTTTTACCTTCTGTCGAAGTTTCTAAAAGTTTGGATTTTGAAAATTTTCTTGTTGAATACTCTTCTTTTAGCCCCAAATCAAAATAAGAAAATTTTGAAACCCTTGCTTCTCCTGATTTTGTAAGTTGGTTTAGGCTTGAGAATCTTGAAGATTTTTCTACTTTGAGCCTTCCTACTCCTCCTATCAAAGTTGTTGTGACTCAAGAAGAGGAAACCTATTTTCCCTTAGAACCTATACCATCTTCCTCCAAGACTCAAACTATTCCTCTAGACACTAAAACCTTTCCATCCAATATTCCTCTTTCTCCAAAAATCCATGCTGCATTTGTATCTTTCAAAACTCTATCTTCCCCTTGTTCTCCTACAATTCACAACCCAATGGCAAGTGCTAATATTTCTAGAAATAGGATGGATGCCATAGTGGATACTAGATATGCCCCTCTTATTTTACCCCAGCCTATGAATGCTCTCCCAATTGGAGACTACCTTAAGTACATGACGAAGTTCACAGGGGAGGAAGACATAACTGCAAAGGAACACCTTGCATCTTTTTATAGTTATGTAGATAATCTTAGCATTGAGGATGAAGATGTATGGATGAGGGTATTTGTATAGAGCCTTGATGGTGAGACTAGAAAATGGTTTAGGGTTTCGATTCCTGGATCTATTGTTGGGATTGAAGCTTTGGATGTTGCTTTCTTGAGGCATTTGGGGGATAAAAAGGATTTCCTTTATTATATTAAAAAAATTGGGTCACTTAAGAGGAAAGAGGGGGAATCTGATTTAGATTTCTAAAAAATATTTAATAGAATGTACAACAATGGTTCCACTAAAATAAATTCTACAAAAGCCTCTTCCAAGTTTACCTATGCTAGTGATTTTGACCCTGATTTTTGCCTCCTGTTGAGGGAAAGGATATCTACCTCTCTAGCTCATATGCAAGATGCAGCTTTGGAAGTAGTATCTAGCATATTGGCTACTGAAAAACTTAGGAGAAATTTTGATAGAGACAAAAGGAAAGGTAGGGTTTAATCTTCAACCTCAGAATCCCCTGTCATCCACCCTCAAATTGATGAACTTACAAAATTGGTAAAATCACTTTTTGCTAAAATGGAGAAGTTGAAACTTGAAGGAAAAAAAAACTATAGGAACACATAGAATGTTGATAATAGAGGTAATTTCAAAATACCAAATAATGCCCCTCATGTCCTCCAAAGAGATCAAAGAAATAGGGATAGGGATGATAAAAAAAGTCCAATCCCCTCTCCAAAACAACCTTGTTGCCGATGAAGAAGAAGAGGATGAAGAGACTGATCCTGAAATCCATTGTCTTGGTGACACCTCTTCATATCCTCATTTAACCCAATATTTATATGAAGATTCTCTCATGGATAGTCATTTAAATGAATTGAATAAATAAAAATAAACAAATGGCAATCCAAGTAAATACAACCTAAGGTCAAAAAAGAAAGATGGGAATACTGACACTTCTGATCAGCCCACTAAAACATAAAATTATGCTAAGGCTGTGGTAGCTAGCAAAAAATAAAAAGATGCACAAAACCCCCAGGCATTGGCTAAGAGCCATACCCCAGAATTTAAGGAGATTCTAAAATCTCCATCCTCTTTTAGCTTTGAGAGTGGGATTCAAAAAATTAAAATCCATGTGCCCTTTTTAGAGATGATTAAGAATGAGGAATTCAAAAGGTATCTTTCTAAAATGTTGCAACCTGAGACTTCCTCTAATTACACAAATTCATTCAACCTTCAAGATGAAAAATCAACTGTCATGTTGAGACCTTTGGTAGAGGATAGAGATGACTCTTCCCCCCCTTTCTACACATCATTAAACATTCATGATAAAGTGTTTCACAACTACTTGATGGACTCAGGGACATCTCATAACCTCATACCTAAAACTGTCATGGATGAGGTTGGGTTAGAAATTACAAAAACCTACCATGACCTATACTCATTTGATTCTAGGAAGGTGAAGTGTCTTGGGGTTATTAAGGACCTAGTTGTTACCCTGTTCCAATTTCCAATGAAAAGTGTGGTCATGGATATTGTGGTGGTTGATGTCCCCCCTAAGTTTGGGATTCTCTTGTCAAGATATTGGATCAAAATACTAGGGGGAACTTTGCAAATGGACCTTTCATATGCCACCATTCCTTTTTTGGGGGGAGAATATAGAAGGCTTTATAGGGAGGAACAATTAGCCTACATCATCAGTGATGAAGAAAATCCTACCAACCACCCTATTTTTTCACTTGATACTGATTTAGGATCCAGTATGTTGCAACTCAATGATGCTCCTCAACCACCTATTGAAATCAAAAATCAATCCACCGCCTCTTGTGAAGATCCTCCTCCTAATACCTCTATTTGGAAGATGTTTTTTGATGGAGCCTGTTCTAAGGAGGGTGTTGGTGCTGGGGTAGTCTTTATTTCTCCTACCCAAGGGATCATATCTTTATCCTACAAGCTAAATTTGAAACTACAAACAATGTGGTAGAATATGAGGCTCTTGTTTTAGGTTTGAGGGCTTCTAAAGACATGAATATTGAAGAGCTAGCAGTGTTTGGAGATGCTGAATTAATTGTTCATCAAGCTAAAAATCTGTATCAAATTAAACACCCTAGGTTAAGGACTTACATAAATGAAGTTTGGGATATTGTTTATAGTTTCTTCTTAGATTTTAATATCTCATTTGTTCCAAGAGAGGAGAAAACTATGACAGATTCCTTGGCTATTTCAACAAGTAATTTCAGAATTCCTTTGCCCCCTAAACTCAAATATGACGTGGAAGTGAAGTATAGATCCTCTGTACCCGACAATGTCAAACATTAGAAGGTTTTTGAGGATGATCTTGAGATAAAAAGATTTCTTGAGACCGTGGATGAGTTTTCTGCCTTACATATTGATCAAGATCATGATACTGAAAAAGGCCATCATGTTGATGTTTTTCAGAATAAAATTGATGACCATCATATTGTTCAATTGCCTAGAAATCATATTCCAAAAGGACTAGTCCCCTTGGAGAGATTGTTTGATAGAAATGATGTTGTTGTAAAGGTTAAAGGTTCAACTGAAAAATGATGAGGTGACTTAATGCAATTTAGGTACAGAGGAGGATCCAAAGTATGTTAAATTATCTAGCAGCTTGTCAAAGGAACAAAGGGATGAGTATGTTAAGCTTTTAAAGGAGTTTGATGATGTGTTTTCTTGGAAATATGAATATTTAAGAACATATTGCACAAAAATCATTGAACATAAGATCCCTTTGAAAGAGGATACCAAGCCTTTTAGGAGGAAACTCAGACAGATAAATCCCATGCTATTGCCTATTATGGAAAAAGAAGTGAAGAAGTTGTTGGATGCCAAAATCAACATTCGTTTGAGTTACTCTGAGTGGGTAGCTAACTTGTTCCCTGTATGGAAAAAAAATGGGGAAATTAGACTATGTTTTGATTTCAGTAATTTGAATAGAAGCTCCAAGAAAGATAATTACCCCTTGCCAAAGATGGAGCACATTTTGCAGAGAGTCATTGGTTCATATGGGGTGTCTATGATTGATGGATTTTATGTCTACAATCAAATCTCTTTCTTTCTTGAATATAGAGATAAGACAACATTTACTACTCCTTGGGGCACATTCATGTATGCTAAAATTCCCTTTGGATTGATAAATGCAGGAGCAGAATTTCAACGAGAAATGGACATTTCCTTCATTGGGGATAAGGACAAGTTTGTAGTCATCTATATAGATGAAATTACAGTGTTCTCAAAATCTGATAAAGAGTATTATCATCATTTGAAAAAGGTCTTCCTGAAGTGCAGAAAGTTTGGTCTCTCTCTCAATCCTAAGAAGTCTATGTTTGCTATGAAGGAAGGTATGATATTGGGGCACATTGTATCAACATAATGGGTAATAATTGATCCAACAGGGTAGAGGCCATCTAGACCTTATCTTTTCCTAGATCCACGAAAGAAGTTCAATCTTTCTTGGGGGAAATCAATTTTCTAAGAAGATTCATCTCTAACTTTGCTGAATAAGTGAAGTACATTACATCCATGCTTAGGAAAGGAAATGAGGTGAAATAGACTGCCGAGGCTCGAGAATATGTCAATTATATGAAAAAGGCCTTGACTGAAACACCTGTGCTCATTAGCCTAGACTATTCCAAGGAGTTTCTGATATTTTCCTTTGCCTCATTTGACACATTGGCTTCTGTTTTTGTACAGAAAAATACAGAGGGGTTAGAGCAGCCTATTTCCTTTTTCAGCAGAGCATTGAGGGATGCAAAAATGAGATATGATATCATGGAAAAGAAGGCTTATGCTTTGGTCAAATACCTCAAGGATTTCAGAGTATATGTTCTGCATTCAAAGATTGTTGCATATGTTCCTCTAGCCTCAGTGAAAGAGATACTTATCCAGTATGACATAGATGGGAAGACGAGCAAATGGATTGCTAAAATTCTAGAATTTGACCTTGAAATGAAGCCCACTAAACTAGTGAAAGTCCAAGGTTTAGCTAGGTTGTTGGATGAATGAAATAACAAATATTTAGGGGTTAATTTCATGAAAATAAACTCAGAAAATCAGCAAGCTGAGTTTGTTGATAAAATCTCTCATGCTTGCCCAAATTTGGTAGAATGCACTTGGTATAAAGACATCATATATTTTCTGCAGAAGTTTCAGCCTCCTAATGATTTGGATAAGAACAAGGTGAGGGATATTAAGCTTAAAGCAATCAAATATTGTCTCATTGATCATATATTGTATTGGAAAGATCCTCTGGGAGTTCTTTTGGGATGTTTAAATCCACAGGAAGTTCAAAGGGCTATGACTGAATTTCATGACAACTTATGAGGGGGCAATAATTTTTGGGAAACACAGCCTATAAGATCCTCATATTTGGGTATTTTTGGCCTAGCCTTTTTAATGATGTTTGTGAAAATATTAGAGCTTGTGTCAAATGCCAAAATTTTTCTAGAAAGAAACAACTCAAATATTTTCCTTTGAAGCCTGTGGTGGCTTTTGGACCTTTTCAACAGTGGGGTCTTGACTTCATTGGGGAAATCCATCCAGCTTCATGTGATCAACATAGGTGGATTTTGACTACTACCAATTACTTTACCAATTGGATAGAAGCCATTACTACAAGGAATTCCTCCCACAAGGTAATCATTATTTTTCTCGAGGATATCATGCCAAGATTTGGTTGTCCAAGCATGATTGTTACCGACAATTCCTCTTTCTTCAAAGATGAACCATTGATCAAGTTCTGTGAATAGTATGGGATTACATTAGTCCATTATACTCCTTACTACCCCCAAGGAAATGGTTTGGCAGAGTCCTCTAACAAGAGACTCATAAGTATCATCAAGAAATTGTTAGAAGACAATAAGAAAGCATGGGACTCAAAGATAAAATTTTCCTTACGGGATTATAGAGTTACAACAAATAGGTCACTTGGTGTTTCCCCTTTTCATCTTGTATATGGGGTTGAGGCTATATTTATTACTCATCTTTCCCTGCCCGTGGAAAAATTCCTCCAGGACTACCAAGGAGAACCTAATGATGTGGTCAAGAGGATACAACAACTGGTAGAATTACAACAGACTAGGGATAAACTACTTGGAAAAGCACATGACCATCAATAGAATATCAAGCAAGCTTTTGAAAATAAGGTAAGAAAATAATATTTCCAGTTGGGAGATCTAGTGCTCAAGTGGGATGAACCCAAGCAAGACAAAGGAAAACATGGTGAATTCAAAGCCTTGTGGATTAGCCGATTCAAAATTTCCGAGGTATTTTCAAATAAAACTTATAAATTGCAGAACTTGGAGGATTATGAAGTTTTTGGTGGCCTTGTCAATGGGCACTTTTTGAAAAAATATTTTTCTTAAGCCATGATTGGCTTTCTGTTCATTGTAAATATCACTTTTTATTTTTATTTATGTTTAAATAAGTGACCCCATAGCCCTAGGATAAGACAAAGAAGATGCTTGTTCTTGGCAACTCACAGGGAGCATGCCATCCCCTATGGAACCAATGTTATCACATGAAGTTGTCATGGTTCATATGTATTTTTTTGCAGGCTGGCCAAGTCCTTTGTTTGTACAGGGAAAAACCAAGAGTGGAAGGAAACATTCAAATCAACTGGAAGATCGAGCAAAGAATAAGTCACGACCGTAAGATCTCATTAGAGAGAGATCGATGGTGGGGAGACATTGAGGGGATCGGGAAACAAATTAAATTTTTTGCAAGTTGTGAGCCCACAATCTCTTAGGATCATTAATATTGCTAGATCAACAGATCAATGATGCATATCGATCCTGCTACGAATGAGCATCTTCGCATTGCGGGGATCGATAAGGAAATTAAAGTTTGTGAAAGTGGTGAGCCTACAATCACTCAGGATAATTGATATTCAAGCAAGGGACACATGTCAGGCGATCTTGTACTTTAGGAGGAAGCAAGAAGAAGACGAGTGAGTAAAGGATTCCTGAAGGCCCGAAGTTCTGAAGTAAATATAGGTCATGCAAATCAAGAGGACACGTGAAGGTATATCTCTCACTTCAAAGATACACCACTTCATAGGATTGCACGAGTAAGCAAAAGAAAACTCCTGAAGCCCGAACTCTCAAAGTGAATCTCGACCGTCCAAAAAAAGAGGACACGTGGAGGCATATCTCTCACTTTGGAGATATGACGCTCCATAGGATTGTAAGAGATATGCATTGAAAAGGACCGAAGTCCCGAAGTTAACGAGAGGATTCCACGTCAACCGAGAGAAAGTGACTTTGGGAGATTTCCATCCAAACATCCCGAAGTCCTGAAGAGCCAAAGTTAACGAAACGCTGACGCACCGCTTTGACCCTACCACTCCATGGGTGTTTTTCAGTTCAACACATGGTGCTCATACATCGCTAGCTGTGACATTATATAACATCAGGCCACCACGTCAGATTCATGAGATCATCCTATGAGAGGTATTCATGCTCAACATTCAAATCTCTCAAGCGCCAAAATTGGCTCCATCTCTAATCCTGGTTTACAAGGATTCGGGAGTTGGAAGATGGATAAATTTCAGCAGGGGTGCTAAAATAGCAGGGTTTCCTAGATCGTAGATTTGGATGAGATCAATGACCACACTTCATTGTGGGGAAAAAACATGCCCAAACGTTAAAATTCTAGAGCAGTCCCACAATCAAAACCATGGTATAGAGAAAGAGGTACGTGGAAGTTGGTGGTGGATTGCAGGGGCTGAAGTGGTGTGGACCCAAACCACCCTTGGAAGCTTCCACAATCATGTGCTTATATGGGGTCCAATCTAAGATCAACGCGTGGCAACATAAACTGGGAATTAAGACAAATCATCAAAGGAGTGTCACAAGGAGAAGCAAAGAGATAGCAGACCTTGACCAATGTATCACTAGAGGAAAGAGAACAATCAAATACCCCCTTCAATGGAAGCAGGGAGGGTCTGGATGAGGAGAGAGAAAGCTGCCAACCTGAAGTACCAAAGAGGGTAGTTTTTCTTCCAGGCCCATATTGACTAGAGTTTCCTTCTGATAGAAGGAACAAGACAGACATGAGAAGACAATATCTACTATCTTGATTATAAATACATCATATGAATGATTTGAGAGGGTCAGATGGTTGAGCAGAGCTCCCTTTTTGTAATATTTTGACTAAGCAGAGTTGTTCTCTAGCTATGTATGGGACTTGAGACATTTTCGTTAATAGAAGTCAGTTTCCTTTCTCCATGTTGTTTCCTCTCACTCTGAAATGCTCATGATTGGATGAACCATATGAGATATTGTGGGTGTGTTATAATGGATGTTTGATTATAATGCTTCTATGGATGTTTTTCATTGTTTTAAACTTTAGTTTCAAGAGGTTCTTGTGACTGATTTTTTCTTCACCTAACTGCTTGAAGGCCTGATGCTTATATCCAACTTATCCATCTTCTCCACTAAGTATTCCTTCTATTCACCTTTATCCTTAAACCACTAAATGAAGTTAATCAAAACCTCATTTGCTTATGCATGCTAGCCCAGATTTGTGTGTTAAAGAATTATTATGTTGAGTTTTGTCCATTTGACCTTTCATCATTAATTTACATTCACAAATATTTTGATGGGTACTGGGCTTATCCTCTTGCAATTTGAGGGTGACTCTCAATGCTAACACCTTATCACAGAGGTTGTCTTAAAATCATATCCTTCCACAATACTTACTTGGTAGTATCCCTGCCTCATGTCCCACTTTGATTAAACCTTGGCCTTAGCTAACTTGTCAAAACAATTTCCTACCAAAGGTAAGGGGTACCCATTTTTTATGGTCTATTTGTTTAATGCACGATAGTCTAAGAACATACTCAATTATAACATGTCCTTATTATTTTGAAAGAGGATTGGTACACCATACAAGGACCTAGAAGGTATGATGAAGCTAATGTTGATGAGAGTAGTCAACCATTTCCTTAACTCTTCCAACTCAGGTATATAAAGTTAATAGGGAGCTCTAGTTGGATGTTGCAACCTCAATTCAAGATCAATACAATGATAAAACATGCACCTAGGTGGGTGAAATTTAGAGAAATAATCATGCATCCAATATGTAAACTTTTCCAATGCATTGGCAAGTGCTAGAGAGAGAGACATCCCCACTCCACCCTCATCCACTTCTCCAATAAATACTACAAAAATTTGACTCTAGGAACCTAGATTCCCTCTTCATGCTCAATGCAGATACAATCCACACCTTTCCATATAGCTTCCTTACTATTGTGTGCACAACACAAGTATTCTATCCACCAAGTATCATCAACTTCTCCACAAATGGAATGAGAACTAATTGTGTTCTTCTTAATAATTCCAGACCATGAATGAATTCAAAGTCATGTATTTGCAATACTGTAAATTCTACATGGCCCTTTAATTTATTAAACTATATGTGAACTACAAATGAAACCCTAGTTGTTGCCTTATCCTTAGAATTGACTAACTTGATTGAAGCACCACATGATCCAACTCTAAGTCTAAGTTCACTTTCCAAAATCTTCTTCAATAAGTTGTACAAGGCACTATAATCCACCAATGCTCATATTGTCCTTCCATTGATGATCAGATCCAAATAAAAAATTTGATTGAGATTTTTCCCTTGGTTTATAGCTAAGGCATCTATCCATTGCAAAGGATCCTTCAAGAAGAGATTCTCCCTTCCATCTAGCATATAAGTCTACTATACACAACTTTTTAAATAATATGAATTGCAACAAGAAGAAAAAATTGTTTTACCTCTGCCTGAAGTGGCCTGCTAATGGGTACCCTACAATGTCGTATTCAAAACATCTATGGGGGAATGCCTAGGCCCAACTACACTTGAATCTAGGATACTCCAAAGTCTGTCCTCTATGATTGTTGCATGCATATTAACTTGGATGAAATTCACTTTAAGGCACGATGTCACATCTAACCAGGTTGCTCCTAGATTGAACACAACATTTAGTAACAACTATGTATAATATTTCTCCTTCATCCACTCTCCAGTGATTGTTGGAAATATTCTATATGACTAATGAAAGAGGGGTTGATTCAATACTTGTGTTGTTAGAATCTACCTAAATGGGTGCCCAAGCCTCCTAAGAAACTTCCTTTCTGAGAGATGATCACAAACCTATCTCAAACCAATTAGGCCACCATCCCAACCTACTAATTCTTTCCAGAACAAGGTGAAGAGTTGTTGAGATCAATTCATGCTTCAGAAATTTCCCTCCCCTTTTATATTTTCCCAGTTTATTTTGTCCATTTCTTTTCCCTCTTCTATACTTACCCAAATTCCCCTTTTATTTTCTTCCTTCTATTCTCCCTTTCTAGTTACTATACTTAGTCGTTTTTCAAAAACAACAGGTTCGCGGGTTGGTGGACTCGCAGGTTCTCACTTCCATTCATATTCCTATATCATGAGTTTGAATGACCACTGTATCATCCTATACTTATCGTTTCTACAGTTGCGGGTTCCCAAGTTCACGGGTTCAAGTTTTTATATCCCATGTTTTGTGATATACATTTTGCACCCAAGAGATTCAAAATCTACATTTGGACCATCAGACTCCCCAATCTCCTAAGCATATCATCTCTCCTATATTAAGTCTGAATGATCGCGTTACAACACTTAGTCAATTTTTTACCTTTTGCAATGGTAGTTTTGTGGGTTCTTGGGTTGTTGGTTCACAAAATTCCCAAATCCTAATTGCTCTCATCTGTCCCCACCACCTTCATGCTTTTGCCAATATGCATTAATATGGTTTAATGCTAATAAATCATCATGCAAGTTCCGTAAAGATCGTCATTAATAAGTGAAGGGCTCGGGGATATTTCTCATTAAACCACATTAAAGAACAATTTACAGAAGATTATATTATCTCTCTTAAACTCTCATTTAAAATATTATCTAGATTAAAATAATGCTCTCATCAACTTATGGTAGAAGAATCTCGACAACAGTTCTGCAGAGATACTTTGAACATTTTGGATGTGAGGACCAGAACTTTTAGTGTTCTAGAGCGTATTATTACTATTCATCCTCGTCTACATAGAAGGAAGTGATCTGGACATTCGAAATTTATCGTGCAAGCTGTGTTCCTGAGGTCTTCGATTGCAGGGAACTGGTTTCCTGGTCTGTTGAGAAATATATACCAAGTCAGCAGATTATTCAACTTCAAGACCATTCTCCCATCTCTCTTTCACCTCAACTGTTCCATAAATGTTAAAGCTCCCAGAGCCAACACTCACTTTAAAAGGTGAAGATTGTAGGGACTTCTTGAAAAATCATGACAATGGCCTGGACCTCTTGCCTAAATTCTTGGCGAATCATGAGACCATCCCTAAAGACATCATCAGGTTGCAGGTCAAATCCTTCAAAAACCCATTTCTGGAAATTGCTTGGTTATTCACCAGGGTGACATGCTAAGAAAGTATCGTTAGTATTTCCCATATGATTCTTTATATATTATATTTTACTATCAAGGAGAAAGCCATTTTCGATTGGGGAAAACTGATTTCCATTGAAATTTCTTCCGAATTGTCACAATACAAAAAATATAAGATATTTGTTATGGCCTCTTATTTGGTATTTGTGATAGCACATTGCTGTCAATTTCCTAAATTGTCTATTTGCAAGAAAGTGAATTGTGAATTTGACCCAGTGAACTTTTGGTACCAAGCGTTGTGGAGGCACAAAGCTTCCTTTCATTTTTATGAATTTTTCAATGACTTTGTCTCAGTTTTTAAAGGATTGTTTTATGGAAAAGATACCCCCAGAATATCCACCCATGCAAGTAAATTCCTGGATAAAAAGGGGACATTGGAGCAAATGGAAAATTACAATGTTATCAGGATTTTCGATGCTAAGGAAAATCCCTCCTTCCTTCTATGTCATATATCCGACAAAATATTTATTACATAAGTGGAAAGGAAATATATTTTTTGGCTATACTCTTTTCATGAGAAATGAAAAAAGAAATTCATACCCTTGCCTTGGAAAATTGGGGGCTATGTATTAATAAATATGAACAAAATCGATGAATTTGCAAACCACTTCCACAATCTGAATCTCAAGTATGCTTAAAGGATAAAAGGGTTTGACCCTAACAATTTTTTTGTGGAACATATGTTAGTAGTGGGATTTATCAATTCATTTATCGATATTGTTCTAGGAGAAGAAGAAGATAATAAATTGGGTGCTCCTACTCAGAATACTAGCGACTTGGAGACGATACATAGTACCAATGAATTTTACAAACATAAAGGAAAGGGTCATAATGAGAAGAGTGCCTAGTCCCCAACTGTTACTCCTAAGATTAGAACATCTCAGAGTAGTTCTCTAGTGGCCCACCTATCTAGAAAAGTGATCAACAGTAGTTTAGGTGGAGGAGGATAAGAGAACCCCCCTCCGGGAAAAATTGAAAGCTCACATAAAATTCCTCTGGGGAAGAAGAGGAAGAATATTGTACAAGAGGAGGAAGAACATCACATTCAAAGTGACATCAACAACTTCTCCCTTGAATATATGGAACTCGAGGATGACATCGAGAAAAAATTTCCTAACATTGATCAACCAGGAGGCACGACCCACCAGAATCCATCGCTGTAAATTATTGAGAATGAGACATTTGATGAAGAAGAGTCATTTGTATTTCAAAGCGCTATCTTTGACAATGAATCTAATAAATTAATTATTGAGAAGAGTGATGTGAATAATAAAAAATGGAAATATCATTCATAGGTTAACCTAAGAAATATGAAGCCTTCCTAGATTTCCATAATCCATAGAGAAAATGACGATGCATTGGACTACTCCATTGGTGGCCTTGAAGCAGAAAATACAAATTTAAAGGAGAGGATCAAGGAACTGGAAGAGACCTTAATGCCTCTTCCACTCCTTGCCATCCCTTTGGAAATTGTTGGACCCACCATGCCCACTGCTAAACTAAAAGGATCCTCAATCTTACTTACATCATCCAGGAGCTATGTGGAGAATAATATCAAGAAAAGAATGGAATTGATCATAGAAGCTTGGGAAATTCCAAAGAACATGATTTCCTTTGGCTCAAGGGCACATGCCTTTCATGAGTATTTTCAATCCAACCTAAAAAATGAAGAATGTTTTTACCTTGATGTTGTGGTACCTTTTGGTGTTAAAGTTTCCAACATGATAGAGATAAGGAGAAGAGAGGAGGATCTTCCCTCTCCATATCAGATTAAACAATTGAACATGTGCTGGAAAGAAAAGATAAAAAAATTGAATAATATTGTTTAAACATGCAACCAAGCCATATCAAAGAGGGAAGAATTATTCAAGAGACTCAAAAAGGTAGACTTAGCAAAAAGAACTAACGAAGTCCAAGATCCCAAGTTGATCCTCAACTCATTGTTCTTAACAAAGAAAATATTTTATGAGGAGGTTGAGATATTTAAAGGGTTGTCCGTTGAAAATTTCTATGGAATACTTGAATATAATGAGGATGGCATAAACAATTTCCTAGTAAAATGTCCTGTGAAAAATCAGGATATTGAAGAAGCATTACATGGCATTTCCCTTGATTTGAAAGACTTGGAGGGCGAGCTGTTCAACATAAAAATTCAGCATGAAATCAATGTGGCACCAATGAAAAGTTACATTTAAGAATGGTTCAATAAATCTATTAATAAAATGACCAATGAAGGGCAAGAAACAATTGAGATGGTTCCTGTAACCGTTGATGAAAACGATAAAAGGACATCATCAAGAAAGTGAAAACAATGAGAGACCATCATAGTAAGTGTTAAGCCCTAATATTGGCTCATTACCCCTTAATTGGGGATTATTATATTAGCAATGTTATCTTATTTATGTCGGCTTTAGGCCATTAGTTGTAATTATACCTCCTAGTCTCCTATATATACCAAGGAGACATTTTCATTTTGAATCATCTTGTACTTGAACATTTAA
>JZKD02S2357656.1:107684-119368 GCA_000966675.3 Picea glauca | reverse complement strand
TAATGTTATTTTATTTATGTCGGCTTTAGGCCATTAGTTGTAATTATACCTCCTAGTCTCCTATATATACCAAGGAGACATTTTCATTTTGAATCATCTTGTACTTCAACATTTAGGTGGGGTAAAAGGAGGTTGCCCCCTCGAAGAGGCTTGTTATCTGAAATTATCTCTTTTTCAAGGCGTTGAGTACTTTTTTCTGAGGTTTTTCTATGCTATATTGATATTTGGTTCTTAATAGTAAGTTTATGCTAATCACATCCATATTTTTCTTTATCAAGTCGTTCATCTAGTTATTCCACCTCTTGCACTAGAAAGTTTAACCGAAGACTGATAACTCCCTTTTTTTCCCTTCTTACTAGGTCTTTTTTTTCTTCTACCACCCATCATCTTCCTTCTAAAATATTATTTCTTGTATCTATTTGATTTATGGTCCATAGGAGCCCCAATCCCAATATTTAAGACAAACACATTTAAAATTTCAAAGAGTATGTAATAGACTATATATTTTTTAGAAATTTCAAGAGAGCTACTTTGGGAACAATCTCGACTGTGCTTTGTAACCCTATTTTCAGAATATAAAGTATTTGAGGTTGATCTATCATTATCTTTATTTGAGTTTCCCATGTGTCCACTCTGTTAAAGTTCTATTTTTCATGCAGATCATCTTCTTTTTATTTTATGTGATCATAAATATTTATCTTAAACTATGATGGATGTGAGGAAATTTTTCCTATTTACTTTAAATGTGTGAGTGTGCTCGGTTCCTGGTCCTTTCTCAGGAACTTCCTTTTAAAAGAAAAAACAAATTTTCCTTTTATTTTCTTGCAATATTTATGTTTCTTTGAATTAATGCAACATAATTTTTCCAATTCCCACATTTTGAATATCTATAATTCCCAATAAAATCTAAACAAGAGTACCACCTCTATAAAAATGCAGGGGGATTTGCATCCTCGTGAGGTTTCGTTTCAGTCCTAATGGATTCAAGCATCAACAAGAGTGTCCAAATTTTTTTTGAAACCGACTTCGTGGAGAAGTTGAGCTCTGATACCACTTATCATAGACCTAAGAGTCTTTCCCAAAAGTTTTCTTTTCATCATCTCTAGTTGCATGACACTGCCTTGCCTTAGCCACAATGTCTTGACCAACTTGTGCTTACTACAACTAGAATATGCCTCTTCAGTTAAGGTCTTCTCATAACTTGACATTAAACTATAATATGTTATATGCACAACTAAGTACAACACAATCAAGTTCGTCCAACAATAGGAACACATCCAATTGTAGCCTTAAAACATCCCATCAATACTTATACTTGGCCAATTTTTCAATACTTAGCCAACAAAAAGCAAATAAAGGAACATAACATTCATCCAAGTAAACCAACTACAATACACAAGTATAGGTGGAACCATAGGTAGATGCCTTAAATTTATTTATATGAAGAATATTATAATGTATGATAGAAGAGTGTGGTCAACTGCATGTGGCTCATAAAAACTATAATTACACAAGGCACAACTGCCTACAAGAATTGTTAATCCAACCACTAAAGTAACTGCAAGCCTATGATTCATGAATGAGGGACTTATAGCTCACTCACTTCAACAACATGGATACTTTGCATAAATAACTTCTAATCTATGTTTCTCTATATGATGTCGACTTATCTATCTTTAGAATTGATTCCAATGCCTCTGTTCTAGATTGGTTCACTGCTTAGGGTCAATTTCAACTGTGGAATGTTAGGACCAATGCCAATCTCCACTATGCCAATGCACTATATCTTCAACATTAATCATTGAATGGATATTTCTAGCCTCTATAGGTGATGCTAACTAACAACCAATCTATAATGCATGAACTCAACCCAACCTTATTTTATGATGGAAAAGATAATTCCCAACAATGGGAAGAAAACCACTCTAGTTTCAAGTGAATTACCAACACTCCGGGTGTTTTTGGAAATGTGCAATCACAACACTCTAAGCATTAAAAAATATGTTCATTCAAATTATATGATACTCATAAAATAATTAATGCACTCTTATGAATTCAACACCAAACAAAATATCATTACACTTTCCAAATAAACAAGTTTTGTTTCTATTTGTTAAGGTGACAAACCCAACATTCTAGTTTGTAATTTGAAACACATTCAATGAAAGTTGAAGGAAATTAGAAAATGCAAATATTTATCACATACATTTTCAATTTCTATTGTTGGAATGTTTGTATACAATGATCTACAACTATATAACATTGTCAATGAACCAATCTATGCCCATTCATAGAACCCACAAATTACATACCCATTCTCAATATTCATTCCGGTAAGAAATGCAATGTAGGTGAGATACCATGCTCATCTATGGAGGAAATTTAGTATATATGATGGATTGACTATAGGTGATGATACACATAGTTGAGATGTCACCTTTGGTTTCTACAAAGCATAGTCAGTGATATCAACCCAGCAATCAAAATATTATCAACACAATCAATTTAACTGTTATGGGTATGTGGTCATTGTCAACAATGCCTATTGAGTCTATTGAGTGAGTAACTTGCATAGGATGGTTGTGGTAAATGGTATCACTACCCAATCACATGCTTGATCAGTAATGGATGTTGGTGAAATGCCCAATCCACTATGGATGGGGTGAGAACCCAATCGAATCCCAAACCTAACTTTATCACGATATGCAAAAAAGTATTTGTCTATAGGTGACTTGAGGTGATTGGTTATTTGAAGGGAAGGAAACACTAAATAGGGTACACCTTGTTCACATGTAAACTCAATCCTCATAGATCAATTTTCGTATGCACCTTAAAGGATTTAGGGAGTCAAAATGAATTGAACAATGTGCTAATAGTTTTAATCGTGTCGTGAACCATCAATCCATCAATTAAACCCAAAAATAGAGTAGTTTTAAATTTATTGAATAGATATGATTTCAAAATTAATCAAGAATGATCTTAGACGCATTCCAAGTCAAGTCACCATAGGAAAATTTTCAATTAGTGTGATGGGAGATTAATAATTGAAGTGGAGGCAACGTTGGAGTTTAGACTAGCGAGAGAGTTGAGAATTTTTTTTGAATAATATCGTATGATGCTCAGAATCAATTACAACAATTTAAGGAGAAATATAATGTTGAATATGATGGACAAAATTAGAAACTAATAAGTAACAACTCTATTACCACAACCTTCGATCTCAATCAAGCAATAGATGGGTGGTCTGAATTCCTCGATAGTTGAGTTTTCAAAGATTTGGTGGATAATAATAGGGATTAAATAACACATAGATCATATTATTAATGTATATGTGAATGACATGGAGCTAAGTAATGAATTATTTACTACACTGAACAAAGCCCTTGATTTTCAAAATATACCATAATTAAAATGACAATAAATTTATCATAATAATGAAAGGACTACATGACACTGAATTGCAAAAGTGTGCACTCATTTATATATGCACTAGACCTAATAATTAATTCACACAACAACAAACACAACTATTAAACCACATGACATGACATGAGATTTTACCCTATAAAACCAAATGGGAAAACCAACTTTGAATGATTGCTCAAATTTCATTTTGACAATCTCTTGTTACAATGTTGTTCATGTCTCCCTATGCATACACCCCTCCTTGGCCAAAAATATCCTTTGAGAGTCAAAGTATAGGAACAAATAGGGAGATATGGGCTAATGGGAAGGTCAACAGGTCCAAACTTTCATTTCTCTTTCCTCTTTTTTCTCTCCTATTATTAATTTTCTTTTCCATTTAGTTTCTCTCTTTTTGTCTCATTCACTTTTACATTTGCATTGTTTTTAATAGTTTATCTAACCTTATTTAATTGCCTAATTTCACTTGTAGGTAATTAGTCTTATAGACATTCTCTTGTTCACATCCATTTCGGATTACACCTCTCCATTAAGAGGACTTTTGGTCTCCAAAATATTAGAGGAAACTGATCTAGGTCAATGTGCCTTCTTTCTACTTCTATGGAAAACAAATCTAACTACGGCTCTTGGTTACAACTCTGAATATGGATCTAGATCTAGCTCGTGGCTCTGGCTATTGTCTCTATTTTTAGATATGGCTTAGGCTCTAGTAGTTGGCTCAAATATTCCCATAATGTAGAAGTCTACTAACTGATTCTTAACTCTAAGCAATCTCTAGATCCAAATTCTACAATCAACATTCATTCCCATATCTCTCAGAGTTGGAGGTAGTCCATATTGGAATTCAATGAATCCAAGTCAAATGTTGGTCTTATTATTTGTGTGACCCCAACAATCTATTTCATCATGTAACTGTTCCACAAGAATTCATGTGGTTGCTTTGTTCTGCTAGGACTAATTACTTCCAAACATGGAAACAATTCTCTACAACCATGCCAATTTAATAACTGTCACACATACCCTTACATGCTAGCTATAGGAGACTCATTCATTGCTAAATTGGCTCATCCATTGGTGATTCATTATTCAACCAACTTGCAATGAAAAAATGCTATCCCATGCTCAAGATCCTTCTCTTCTCTCTCCTACTTCCACCAAACAATTGATTTCTTCATTGGTGAGGCTAACCTCTTACGTGCTACTACAACTCCTTGGATAGCTTCTGCTCCTTAGGATAGAGATGTAGGGAAAACTAATAATATTTACTCTTCACTCTCCACACTCTTCTCTTGGCTATGTAGTTTCTAGGGTGAAGCTCTAGATGAATTCACCAACACTTTGCTTCCCAATGGCCACTCAACTTGCAATGGTAGAAAAAATTATTGACGCTTTTGTATGGAATGCTTGACACCCTTCTTTTCTCCAAGTGCCTCTGATTTTTTGGTTAGTTTGGGGAAGCCTCCTTTCCATTCTTTCTTTGAAAACAATATAGCTTATGGCATGTGGATTTTTTATCCCAACAAAATGCCTCCAAATGGCCTTTCTTTCTACAAAAGAGACATACTTTATCACACCAATAGCTGATAATGCTATGGCCTTTCCTCTTGCAACACTGAAAAACAAGGGATGTCTTACTAGCTACATACATCTTTCTCTTTGTCTTTTTGTTTTGGTTGATCTTCTTTCCACTTCTTCTAAGTGATGGTGCAAACTGAGTCTTTGTACTTTCCTCATTGTCATTCTTTTTCAATCAACCATAAGAAAGATGAGGTGTTAGTGGGTTATCACCTTCATTTAAAATTACTCTTTCTTCTAATGAGAAGGAAAAATCTGTCATGTCTTTCACATTCACAAAAGTGGTCTTTATGGTCATGGTATTTTCCCATCTACCATCAAAATCTTGGCCTTGATTCTTGACCATCGATGTAGCTACAATGGGTCTTCTGATGCCTTGTATACTCTTACCTATCCCTTGTCCATCATATCCCATCCACCTTAACAATTTTGAACCAATTCCCTTGGTATGCTTTTCAAATCCACCCAAACTCTCTTGTGAAAAGTCTAAGGAAGGTGATGTTAACACATTTTTCTTAGTCATGTTGTCCTCAATAGTGGTGATGGAAGGTGGATTTACTTCCTTGGTCTCTAGAATTTTTTATTGTAGTTTTATCAATGCATATTCCTTATCTTCCAACTTTAGTTGCAATTGAGCCATCATCCAAGTCATCCTGTCCTCCTTCCAACTATCCATCTAGAGTACCTTCTCTCTTAATTACAAAAAATTCACTTTACTCTTGTCCCAATATTCCATGACAATTGTGAGGGAGTCCTAACATTCATCAAATAAATTATTTAGAAATGGTAGTAGTTTCACATATGTCTCAAGTTTCTTCTCCATTTGTGTCATCCTCTAGCAATACATCTGGACCTTCTCTTTCAAGCATTTGTTCTCTTCTTGAAGTTGAACATTGATGGCCCTTAATTATTCCAACCTTTCCTTGTTTTCTTTACCCATGATAAGTATAAACTCTCTTTAAAGTTGCAGTAGTTGCATCATGGTCAAAGATTCAACTACTTTGATACCTTATGATCCGTAAATGAGGGATTTATATCCCACTCACTTCAATAACACATATACTTTGCAGAAATAACTTACAATATCTATTTAGTTGTCTTTAGAATTGATTCCAAGGCTTTTGTTCTAGATTGGTTCACTACTTAGAGTTAGTTTCAGCTATGGAATGTCAAGACCAATGCTAATATCCACTATGCCAATGCATTATCTCTTCAACATGAATCATTGAATGGTTATTTCTAGCCTCTATAGGTCATGTCAATTAACAACCAATATATATTACATGAACTCAACCCAACCTTTTTTTACAATAGCCAAAATCATTCCCAACAATGGGAAGCAAACCACTTTGGTTCCAATCCAATTATCAACACTCCCAATGTCTATAAATGAGTACTCACAACACTCTAAACATTAACAATTTTTTTTTCTTAAAATTCTATGATACTCATAAAATAATCAATGCAATCTTATGAATTCGGTGCCAAACAAAATATCATTCCACTTACCAAATAAACAAGTTCTGCCTCTGTTTGTTAAGGTGACAAATCCAACATTCTAGTTTGTAATTGGAAGACTATTTGATGAAATTTAAAGGAAATTGGAAAATGAAAATATGTATCATATTCCTCTGTAATTTTTGTTCTTGGAATGTGTTTATATAGTGCTTTACAACTCTATAACACTGAAAATGAACCAATATTTTCCCATTCACCGAACCCACAAATTACATACCCATTCTCATTATTCATTCCAGTAAGGAATACATTTTAGGTGATGTAATACCTGTTGATTTTTCATAGCATTAGGTTAAGCATGAAGTTCATTCCATTTTATCAATTAACCATAACCATAAATGCTGCAACAACCAATATCACATGAAGAAGCACCATGCACAAGAACACAAAATATATCCTAGGAAACCCTTCTCAAACAAGGGAGAAAAACCCAACCAAATCCTTTTCTATAATCTTCAAGAGAAATACCTTTACCACCAAGAATATCCTAGAACATAAGAGGGTGCACAAAACCCTAGAACTCTAGCACTTAAGAGAGGTGCACAACCTTTACCAAGAAGTGTACTTGCTGAAATTTTTAAAACTCACAAGTGTGTGTGTGTCTACAATGAAAGATTTCATCTTACTTATATTAGACTTGTCCTATCAACTAAAGTTTCAATTGGCACAATAGGGACGACCTCACTTAGACATATTAATTATTTATTATTATAATAATTAATATTATTATTAATATTAATTATCTTTTACAGTTTATCTTTAGACACAATAATATAGGGCCGACTTGTACCCTTTACACAATAACTAGGGTTACAGGTAGGTCTAAATATTCAACAATATATATAGAAAAAAATCTGATACACCCACTAGTGCTCATCCACTAGGGGCCACATCCATAGGGATGCCATGGACCTAATTCACTGCATCACATAGATGAGCTAGGTCCTCACACGTTCACTTATGCTCATCCATAGGCACGTCTTCTCTATAGATATGCTTTCCCACTACCACCAACAGGAGGATCATTTGAAGTCTTCTCATCAACTCTTCTTATGTTCATAGGAGGCCATCACATCATCTTCATTCTTATTCTCATGATGATGTGCCCAGTGATTTTCAGGATTTCTCACGTTCACCTTGTGCTCAGCCATAGGCATGTCCTAACTCAAAAAATCTCTCTTACATTAGATAATCATCTGGAGTTCTTCTCTATCACATCATGGAGGAGGCCATATACATTCCTAGCCCCTGTCCCAAGCTGGAACCATGAAACCTATATTAGGGGCTTTCTCTCAGGTTTGTAAGCTGAGAGTAAGACTTCACATAGCTGTTATATTTCACATCTCTCAGGTTTGTAAGCTGGAGGATATCTCCTATAGCTGCATTCATCAACACTCCCTTTGAGCCAAGTCTCATACTGATGTACTTTGAGTTTTGTTTTTGGCCAATGGTCATACATACTCCCTCTTAACTTGGAAGGAGTTCTTCACCAAGTAAATGTTTGGAGTAGAAGTTTGCAGTCTTCTTAGGTGGAGAAGGGTACTGCAAGTATACAATTTTTCTTCTGCATCATATCTCTGACATAAGAAAATTTTATCTCTCTGTGTGACAAACCATGAGGAAGCTCTGGGTTCTGTAAGTAGCTTCATATATGGCTCTCTGTCATCAACATAGGATCTACCTCATGGTTAGGTAGATCTGTTGGAAGTATGTGAAGCCACATTGCTTCACACACTTACTGTTGTATATATACATACTCTGTCTCTGGTGCACTTAAGGATACAGAGTTATGTTTCCTGCTGCAATAGGAAATCATGGAATATTTCATGGTAGAACATCAATAGGATGTGCTCTTCCTATCCACTGTAATTTCTTCTCAATCTGAATCTGCATGAATCAAGTCTGGTGTTCAACCGTATACATCAGTGATCCAATCAATTGTGGATTGGTATCATATTGAATTAACATCAATCTTCTTATTTAAATCCATCATGGTGGATTTGTATTCTGTCAAACTTCTTGTCCCAAGAAGTAGTGTATCATACTCAGATTCTTTATGAAAAATTAGAAGTCAATGCTTGCTAGTTTTTAAAAACTAGGATTTATGAGTAAGTCATCAGGATCAGGTTCTCGTCACTAACACTGTATAGGTTTGGATCAACAACACTCTTTCTGAAATCCAAACTCATCAAGAATCTATATATCTGATATAGATTCTAACTCATGGATGGTTGTACGGATGGAAGTGAATCAGTTCACTGGATCAAGTGTCTCATCATGGACAACTCCCTTTGTTTATGAGAAACCTCTGTCTATGGATCTTGTTTTTTATTTCTTGATACTTTCATCATCTACATGCATGGTCTTATAGGTCCTCTTGGAAGTTACCATATGTTTCCCTTTCTGGTCCCTGAATAATATCTTATGCATCATTCTTTAATACGTACTGGCATTCTTCTATTAGGGCATCTTGCCACATGGGTTATCTTGTTGCTTCTCTAAGACAAAGAGTCTCAACATCAATGAAGTGGCTCATAACTGAAGGATAGCTCGAAAAATCTCTTTTTGCTTTCTTGGAATGTGCCTTGAGAAACTTGTATCTTTCTTTGCCTCTAGTAGAGTGAGTTTAGGTAGGCCTTTTATGCCCTACTACAATATCTCTCAACATACCAATTGGAGAAAATGGAATAATGTCTTTCTCCCTCTGAACTGCTAAAGGGGGATAAGGTATAGTCTTACTGTCAATCTCCATCTGAGATTCTTTGGATATTTGAAAGATTCTTCTTCAAGGACAACGTTTCTACTTGTCTCACTCTGTCTCTAACCAAGGATGTCGATCTAGAATGTATTTTAAGATTCACTGTATCCTTCTGTTACACCTCAAAATTTCTCACTTGGACAGTGTCACAAGTGTCATCATTACAAGTGTTTTAAGTGTCGCATCTTGTCTACAAGTGTCACATCTTGACTACAAGTGTTGCAAGTGTCAAAAAAATCATACTACCATCTTTCCTATGTCGTGGCTCTAACGATATCACAAAGACACTTGAGACACCCCAAAGACTAGTTTTGAAGAAGAGAAGTCACTTGATAGGGAGTACAAACCTTTTTCCATGGAAAAAACACTCAAAAACTGAATTTTGGAGAGGAGCACTCCCCTACCCACTGTCAGGGACTGCTGGCACTCCCTGAGCCTCTTTGGGGGAGTTCTTGAGAACCCTGTGCACCCTTTTTGGGTAACGCTACCATTTTTTTAGCAAATTCTGGGTTTGTTGAGGCAAATAAGGGAAGAATACCTCAATTCCTGAGGGTGGCTGGATTCAAATAGATGGTCAAGGCATGATCTTAGGGAAGATCCCCAATTGAAGGAGAGGAATCCTCAACTTATCCCAAATATTTCTCAAGTGGTTGGACCTCTCCAAGTTTATATAAGGAGGCCTTCTCATGGCGAAAGGTAGAAGGAAGATTGAGAATTATACCTAACTTATGATCTCATAAGAAGGTATTGAGAATGGAGATTGTGAATTACATCAAACTTATGATCTCATGAGTGAGATACCATCAAATCCATTAGTGGAGATCAATTGAGCAAAGGGGTTGGACAAGGAGAACTAGAAGAAGTTGTTGCACCTTCATTCAATGGATTTAAGTACTTTTACTTGTTCTCATTAATATAATCAATGCTTGGCCTGTTTCTTTCAAACTTGTGCTTGTTACATATTAGTTTGTCTGCAGTAGAAGGATCTATGTTTGAGATAATCTTATTAGAGTAGGAAGCCTTTTGTACCTTTGTTTGTTTTGTAGGACTTATTAGGGAGCTCAGGATCGAAGCTCAGCCAGGACTTTGCAAGGAAAAATGTCGCTAATAAGGTACATATCTTTCTTCTTCTCTTTCATTCATTAGCTTGATTAGATATAAAAGGAAGTCAGTGTCCATGTTAAGAACTTTTTTGTCTTGGCCTTAGGAGTCTAAAGACCAAGAGGGAATCCACTTGTTTGCAGGGGGATTCACCTTCAACAGAAATTGGTGACTCCACTGGGGAAGAGCTCTGTTTTTTTGTTTCCATAATCAGATATTGTTTTGGCCCTTTTCCCACCGATTTGATCTTCTCCACATTGTATTTTTTATTCTTATATTGGTTTGATTGCCTCTTTATGTCATCATGATCATCCTGATTGACTGAATTTTCTTTATTTTTTGAGTTTTGGGGAACTTTTCTGAGATTTTGTAGCAGAGCGCTCCCCTGCCCTTTCTAGAAGAGTGCTAACACTCCCTGGTGGCCTTACACAGAGTGTTGGAGTGCTCTGGTACCCCTTACACCAGAGCGCTATCCCATTTTCAGTGAAAAACCCTATAGTTTTTTAATTTTTCTGGGTTCAATTTTTTGCCTTTGCACTTGCTCAGGGTCTCATACTCTCAATCCATCTTGGTATTGGCTTTCAAACACCTTTTTTCTGAGAACTCATCCTCTTTTGTTTGGATTTTTTGACATTTTTCCTTACTTTGCAATTTGTCCTTCACGATTTGGAGTCAATTTGTCATTTTCTTCTCGTTTATCTGAATGAGTGAAAACTTTGTAAGGGGTTTCAAAGGTTTTTTGTACTTTTATTTCTGATCTTTTAGTCATCTTTTCCAAGATCTTTCTCCTTCCTTTTGAGTTTTTGGCTTTCTATTTCTTGTTTGATCATAACAAGGGTGTTTTTTGGTTTATGTGAAGTTTGCTTCCAGATTGCTTAAATCTCACAACTCTTGAAGTCCGATTAGCATAAGAAGATTTACATATACTGGTTATCAGTCACATACAAACATTTTAACATTGCATTGGATTCCTTATTGAGGACTATTGCATGAGGTCATTTCATCTTAGTGTTTGATAGTGAAAGGAAAATCCTTCTCCTTCCCTTAATTAGACATTCATTGAAAGAAAATATTGCTTATCATTTCTTATGCATGTTTTGGGAACTGAGTCATAATATTATCAGTCTTCACTCTCATACACCTCTGAGTAAACAACTGTTGATACTGAGAGGGGGGTGAATCAGTATCAAGTAAAATTTAAAAACCTTTTCCAAATTATACTTAAACCATTCAATTATATCCAATGAGCAATGAACAATAGTATAATAGTTACACCAATACACCACAATACACCATGCACAATATATAT
>JZKD02S2357656.1:93244-104099 GCA_000966675.3 Picea glauca | reverse complement strand
ATGGGTTTTTTATCTGCATATGCATTTTCCTTCATGTCCAAATACCTTCATCAATCTTGCGGTCCAAAACCCATGACTAGGGTTGACATCAATGACAACAACCAATCGTCCAACAACAACAACCACTAAAATCAACACTTAACTAAAATTTATCAGACTTTTTACATCTTTTTTAGCAAACCTACATTAGTTTAAGGTGTAGGGATTTGGAATAGGTTGAAAGGATAACTTTCCAAAGCTATCAACAAACTTAGCATATTGTGATAGGGAGAGAAAATCCAATTTCCATATAGGATTTCTGGGATCCCCCTCTCACACAGGGGTTATGCACGAGGTTGCATTTGAGAGAGTTACGGAGATTATCCCTCCGTGGTTCAACTATTTGTAGTGGTTGGATCGTATATTGGGGGTCACTTGAGGGTATACCCACAATTATGTATGGGAGCCTCTCGAGTTGATTTTAGACTTGTTATCCTACCCATATGTTCGGATCAGACTATCGACTATACCCTCCCAGGGGATGACTGCGAGTTGGTGACCCTAGTAGCCATAATCTTTAGGGTCTCACATAAGGTGACGGTGAAGGGAAGTCTCACTATACCTGGAACAGACGTTGGTCAAACTCACTTGGGCTCCTTGGAGGGTAAATCCACAATTACTACGTGGAAGCTTACACCAAGGCGTAAGTCCATTAAGCAGGTCACCAACGTAACTGATCCATCCGATCTACCCTTGCCTCTTCCTATTTTGATCTCATGACGTTGCATTTCATCACCAACTAGTGGTTTCATTATGGGAAGATTTTGTTTGATTGTTTGCTTCTCAGATTCATAGCGTGTGTTAGTTATGTTACTTAGTGGACCTTAGGTCGAGTCAGTGTTAATGGCATCAAATCCCGAGAGTACCAATGGAGGAACCCCTTCTCTTGAGGAAACTTATACCTTTCCTTAGTTTGGAAACTTTGGTCCTCCATACATTGCCACACTAAGTCTTCCGGGACTCACCATCAGATTACCGATTTGGTTGTTCCCCACTCCGGTGATCTTGAATTCTCCCAATGTTTCAAATGCACCTAATACTTTAGATGTCAGTACACCACCCACACATCAACCTCGTGTCGACTTTTCACCTTCTTCACCCATTAATTCTTCTTCCATTTCTCCTTCTTCACCTAGTGAAAGCTCTAAGGCAAGTAGTCAGGTTGATAAGAAGAAGAAGAAATGGAAAGAGAAGAAGAAGAAGAGCTCAAAAAGGACCAAGGCCCCAACAACATCAGATGTTGGATCCAAGCAACCAGTTACTGTTAATAGTACTGAGAGTGGTGATGAGGTCAACAAGATTAAAATAAAGAATCCGAAACCCAAATTCCCTTGCACTCTTTGTAAGGGTGACTACTTTATGAGGGATTTCCCTGGTATTCCCAAGGTCTTAGAAATGTGGTCCTTCATGTCATTGGCCTCTGTTGGACATGCCAGTGATACCCCATCACCTAGTGACGTCAAGGTTTGTAAGAAGAAGACAACTGTCAAATTTCCTTGTATGTTATGCAAAGGTGATCATTATTCTCACCTTTGTCCTCGTATGGATGAGGCTTCTTCTCTATTGGACAAAATTCAACTTCCAAAAGGTTATCGTAAGCTTTATCCCAACCCATTGTTAGTTGATGGATTGGTCAATCCGGTTCCATCTCCAGTCAATCCGGTTTATCAGGTGGTCAATCTAGTTTCATCCTCGGTTGAACCACTCACTAAAGTATATGATCCAGTTTTGTCATCGGTCAACCCCACTCTTCATCTACAGAGTGAAACCCAAGTGACTGATCCAGTTTCTTCCTCGGTTAGTCCCACCCTTCATCTAAAGAGTGTTAAAGTGGTCAATCTAGTTCTGTCCTCGATCGATTCCACTCTCTTGTTAGAGAGGGACACCAAAGTGGTTGATCCGTTTCCACCCATTAACCCCATTCTCCCCTTGGAGAATGAAACCCAAGTGGTTGATCCGGTTTTGTCATCGGTCGATCCCACTCCTCCTTTGATGAGTGCCAAAGTGGATGATCCAGTCCTTTCCTCTGTCAATCCCACCCTTCCTATGAAAAGTACTTGTGTGGTTGATCCGATCCCATCATCGGTCAATCCCACTATTCCTCTGAAGAGTGCCTGCGTGGTCGATTTGATCCCATCATCGATCGATCCTACTCTCCCTCTAGAGAGTAAACCCAATACTGCCCATGTTTTTCTTGTTGATACAGAATCTACCATGCTGGGGGGCATTCCTCCTTCTCTCGCAAAACCCCCTCCAAGAAATGAGGCCATACTTTTTTATTGGGGTGCGCTAATAGGACCTTGCCTTCCCTCTCACATTCCTTTCCATATTATAGTATAGGTTTGTGGTCAGGACGTTCCTCAAACGCTAATAAATGAAGGTGCGTCTGTTAGTATTTTTTCCTTTGTTGGTTGGAACACTTTGGGTTGTCCTCAACTTGCATCGGTTACACAGAATATGTTATCTTTTAATAGAAGAACTAGTCAAACTTTAGGGACCCTTCCTCAGTTTCTGGTAGCTTTGGGAGGGGAAACTGTCTTTATTGATGTCATGGTAGTCCGAGACCCCTTGGATTTTGCTTTACTCCTTGGGCAGGATTGTGTCTATTCCATGAAAGCTGTTGTGTCCACTCTTTTTTGTGTGATATCTTTCCCTCACGATGGAAGAATTGTGACTATTAATCAACTTTCCTTCATCATTCCTAATTGGATTACCTCCCTGAATGGTTCTTATATGATGATAGTATCGCCCCCGCCGCATGTCAATTATGTGGCATTGTCTCCCATGACTTCAAATTCTGATGATTTGGATCCAGTAGTTGACATGGTGATCCCTTTGGTAGGGCTATTGGAGCCTGATATCCTTACCCTTGTCACGGCCCTCGACATGTGTTCCTTCCAGAGTGATTTTCTTCCATCCAGTGAAGATCTCTTGGAATCCATGACCGAGTTTTGTCCCTTGACATGGTGTTCTTCCAGAGTGTTATTTTCTTGGAATCCGTGATCAAGAAAGGTCCACGAACACAATTTCTCTTCTTTTTAGCAAGCTCGTTAAAAAATGAAACAGAGGACATGAGCACAATTTCTCTTCTCTGTGAAAAGCTTGTTTAAAAATGAAACATAGTTTTGAGCATAGTTTTTCTTTCTGTAACAAGCTCATTAAAAAATGAAACAACAATCTAGGGATTGAACCCGGATCCTTGAGCATAGTCCTTTTCTTGTGTCAATCTTGTTAAAAAAAGAAACAGTCACCTCTCCTGTCAGGTCAAGTCTTTCGCCAGATCTCGTAGATGTCGAGTCTTTCATTAGGTCTTGTCTTTGAACCTTCATTTCATCCACCTGTATCCTTTTTCTCCATCTAGTACAGAAATTGGTGACAACCTCAAAGTTGTTGAATGAATTGAAGCTTAGGGGGTATGTCTCCATCCTTTGATGATGATTCTGGAGTTAATCCACTATCTTTTCAAGCTGGGGGCATACCGAGCTTAGTCTTTGTTCTTTCTTGTGCTCATAAATACATGAGAATGTAACCGAGTAAACTTTTATATTTTTTTCAGACCCACATGGATAAATGAAAAAGGAACCTCTTGGAGTCTTCTTTAAGCTTTTTTCAGACTCTCTAAACATGGAAAGATTACCGAGTGATCTTTCTTCCTTTCCCACTCGTTAAAAGGTTTGAAAGGGCATCTTTCAAGTGATAATTTATCTTTTTTTTGGCCTCGCAAGACTAATATTACGAAAAAGGACCACATTGGAGTCATCTTTAAGTTGTTTTCAGACTCTCTAAATATGAAAAACCACTGAGTTTATCTTCTCTGGACTCGTTAAACAATCATACATTGAAGGGACCATATGGGATCGAACCCTTACTTCTTCCAGTTCGTTAAACAAAGGAAGAAGAACTTACTGAAGGTGAGTTATATCGATCACATGTTACCCTCCTCGAGCTCATTAAATTAAAAAGAGGTACTCGTCTATCTGGATGGGGGAATAATTGAAAGAAGCAAGCCGAGTAGTTTTTGAGAACACTACTAGTAGCTCTTACGACCACCCTTGAACACGACACTTTGTCTTTGCACGCATTTTAATCCACTGAAAATCTGCACTGAGCCAATCCTATGAGTTTCATTTACTCTTTTGGGCCACCTGACGAAAGTCACAACATCCACTGCATTTATCATGTTTTGGTCCATGTCAAGTTTCTGTTGTTGTGCCTCAGTGTTCAAGGGAAGTATCTGCCTCGAGATTCAGCCATCACAAATATCTTGTTTCAATACTTGTGTCAGTCCTTGTTCATTTGATCTACCAATTACATCTCTCTGTCAGTTTCATGTTGTTGATGGGGGATACATCAAGGCCCTCCTTCAACGAGTCTATTCCTGTCGACTTCAACACATTATTTGGGAACTAGACTTAGAAACCAGTTAGTACCTTGGGACCTGCATGCCTCAATGGCAGGCCTCCTCGTGTCCGACAGTGGGTTTAAATCATTGATCCCTGATCAGATAATTCCACGGTTGTTCGACTTCAGCTCATTCATTCACATTTGTTGGAATGTACTAGAGTACCTTGGGAATCATTGACATCAATGGTGATATCCCTCTTGCTTGTTAATAGTTTACATCATTGACCGATAATCACGTGGTTTCTTCCATGTTCGACATCATGAAATCTATTCACATGGTTAGATTTGTACTACATTAGGATCAGTAAGAAGACCCTGGGTTGAGTTTTCACTCTTATGTATACTTTGCCTAGGTTGCGAAGGAGTTCTTTTGAACTATGACACATATATTGTTACATAGATCTACTTTGTATTGGTCATGGCTATGTCTTGTCATCTCATAGATCCACTCTGTATTCTTCGTGGCTACGATCATTTCATGTCATAGGGGTATAGATCCACATTGTATCTACAGTGGCTATACCATTTTGTCAATATAATTATGGATCCGCAATGTATTTTTCGGAGGCCATACCTAAAAAGTATTTATCACTCAAGCATAGGTATGCTTGCCTTCGGTTTTGAAACATGTCATAATATTTGTTTAATGGTTGTGTGCACATTTTTCCAATTTCTCTATGACCATAACCTTGTTCAAAAAAGTATACAAAGTAATTAAGTCATCATCGTCTTCTAACTTCATACTTTGGGGGGCAATCTGTTACACCTCAAAATTACTCACTTTGATAGTGCCACAAGTGTTGTCATTACAAGTGTTGTAAGTGTCGCATCTTGTCCGCAAGTGTCGCATCTTGACTACAAGTGTTGCAAGTGTCAAAAACATCATACTGCCATCTTTCCTATGTCATGCCTCTAATGACATCTTAAAGACACTTGAGACACCCCAAAGACTAGTTTTGAAGAAGAGAAGTCACTTGACAGGGAGTACAAACCTTTTGCCATGGAAAAAACACTCAAAAACTGAATTTTGGAGAGGAGCGCTCCCCTACCCACTGTTAGGGAGTGCTGGCTCTCATTGAGCCTCTTTGGGGGAGTGCTTGAGCACCCTCTACACCCTTTTGGGGGAGTGCTACCATTTTTTTAGCAAATTCTGGGTTTGTTGAGGCAAATAAGAGAAGAATCCCTTAATTCCTGAAGGTGGTTGGATTCGAATAGATGGTCAAGGAATGATCTTAGGGAAGATCCTCAACTGAAGGAGAGGAATCCTCAACTTATCCCAAATATCTCTCAAGTGGTTGGACCTCTCCAAGGTTATATAAGGAGGACTTCTCATGGTGAAAGGTAGAAGGAAGATTGAGAATTATACCTAACTTATGATCTCATAAGAAGGTATTGATAATGGATATTGGGAATTACATCAAACTTATGATATCATGAGTAATATACCATCAAATCCATCAGTGGAGATCATTTGAGGAAAGGGGTTGAACAAGGAGAACTGGAAGAAGTTGCTGCACCTTCATTGAAAGGATTGTAAGTACTTTTACTTGTTCTCATTAATATAATCAATGCTTGTCCTGTTTCTTTCAAACTTGTGCTTGTTCCATATGAATGTCTACAGTATATGGATCTATGTTTGAGCTAATCTCAGTAGATTAGGAAGTGTTTTGTACCTTTGTTTGTTTTGCAGGACCTATCAGGGAGCTTAGGATCGAAGCTCATCCAGGACTTTTCAAAGACAAACGTCGCTAATAAGGTACATATCTTTCTCCTTCTCTTTCATTCATTATCTTGATTAGATCTAAAAGGAAGTCAATGTCCATGTTAAGAACTTTTTTGTCTTGGCCTTAGGAGTCTAGAGACTAAGAGGGAATCCACTTGTCCGTAAGGCAATTCACCTTCAACACCTTCTTTCAAGAATAATGTTTCTTCTTTGTTCTTTGCACAAGGGACACAATTTTGGACTCCCGTACCAGGGATAACGGTCCAAGTTTTGAAAGCTCTTTTATAAGGAGTGATATTCTTCTTTTATTTTAAGAAACATGCAATTCATTGTAAGATTTAGAACATAAAGACTTTACCTATTTGTAGCAACATTCTTTTTTAGAGAAAATACTTCTCGTTTCTTCTTTCTTCATTTTCTTGAGGTGGATCAGGATCAATGTCGGCAGTGGTGGCATATTGTTTTCCCTTCTTTCCAGTTAGAAAATATTTAGCAACATGTCCACACTTGTCACATATATAGCATTGAACTTTTGAGAGATCTCTTCTTTGATATGAAGACTTTATTCTTTAAATGTTTTCCTGAAGTTGCTTTTGAATTTTCCTCCTTTTCTGGTATGAAGTGCAAGAGCATGATTTTCTTCTGGGTAATCTTCCACTCCTCTATTTCTGAGTCGTAGTTCTTCTTGATTACAATCTATCAATGGTCACTCAAATGTTGGTAGATTTTCTCTTCCACTGATGCTCTGAAGGAAGGGCTGCCATGATTTTTGAAAATTCTGAAGAGTAGTTAAGACAAGTTCTCTATCAGACATGTTTTCTCCAATTATCTCTAGCTGTTCTTTAACCTATGATAAATTCATGAAGAAAAGTGAAACTGTGTCATCTTTCATCATATTAGCATTTTGGAGTTGACTTCTCAAGGCAAGGTCTCTGAGATTGTTGTCACTTTCGAACATTCCTTTTAGTGTTTTCTACATATCATAAGCAATCTTCAGATTTGCAATTTTGGGCAAGAGATGATCTCTTACTAAGTAGATGATTATTTTCCTTGCTCTAACATCATCTCCTTTTCTTATTTTCTTCTCTAATTCATTTGTTGTTTCTCGTAGAGTTTTAGTGGTTGCATCCAAGAGATATTCTTCTTCAAGAGTGACTAAAATCTTTGATTTCCAAGGGCTGAAGTTGCTTGCTCCATCAAGCCTATCTTCCATTAGAGTTCCATTCTTCATCTTTTCTTGAATCCTTGTAGTCTGGATTATGTTTGGACTTATGAATACCAATAATCAATTTAATAGTATCACAAGGATGATTGCTGATTTAGAACAATATTTCTTCAGAAAACCAGAAATATTCTGCAGAAGTTTTGGCACCCTAGAAACCTTAGGGCCAAAAATCAAAATTTCTCAAAATTAAGTTTTGAGAGCCTCTAGAGATGCATTGGAAGAGGCTGTACTCTTTTATTCTAGAATTATCCTCAACATCCAAGTTTCGGGGGTTGAAACAATTCAACAAGGAGGCCGTACAGAATTTTATGGAACCCTAGGAAGGCTGTACGGTTTTGTAGAAGTGAAGCATTTGGTGGTAAGCGATGAGACTTGGTGGATGCTTGTGTAATGGGTTCTTTCATGACCTATGCTCTAATACCATGTTGATTTTTCATAGCATTAGGTTAAGCATGAAGTTCATTCCATTTTATCAATTAACCATAACCATAAATGTTGTAGCAACCAAGATCACATGAAGAAGCACCATGCACAAGAACACAAAATATATCCCGGGAAACCCTTCTCAAACAAGGGATAAAAACCTAGCCAAATCATTTGCTATAATCTTCAAGAGAAATAACTTTACCACCAAGAATATCCTAGCACACAAGAGGGTGCACAAAACCCTAGAACTCTAGCACCCAAGAGAGGTGCGTAACTTTGACCAAGAAGTGTACTTGTTGAAATTTTCAAAACTCACAAGTGTGTGTGTGTGTCTACAATGAAAGATTTCATATTACTTATATTAGACTTGTCTTGTCAACTAAAGTGTCTATTGGCACAATAGGGCCAACCTCACTTAGACATATTAATTATTTATTATTATAATAATTAATATTAATATTAATTATCTTTTACAGTTTATCTTTAGACACAATAAGATAGGGTTGACCTGTACCCTTTACACAATAACTAGGGTTACAGGTAAGTCTGAATCTTGAACAATATATATAAAAAAGGATATGATACACCCACTAGTGATCATCCAATAGGGGCCACATCCATAGGGATGCCATGGACCTGATTCACTGCATCACACAGATGAGTCAGATCCTCACACATTCACCTATGCTCGTCCATAGGCACGTCTTCTCTACAGATATTCTTTCCCACTGCCACCAATAGGAGGATAATCTGGAGTCTTCTCATCAACTCTGTTGTTGTTCAGAGGAGGCCATCACATCATATTCTTTCTTATTCTCATGATGATGTGCCCAACACTTTTCAGGATTTCCCATGTTCACCTTGTGCTCAACCACAGGCACATCCTAACTCAACAGATCGCTCTTACATTGGATAATCATCTGGATTTATTCTCTCTCATGTCATGGAGGAGGCCATATACATTCCTAGCCCCTGTCCTAGGATGGAACCACGAACCCTATATTAGTGGCTTTCTCTCAGGTTTGTAAGCTGAGAGTAAGACTTCACATAGCTACTATATTTCACATCTCTCAGGTTTGTAAGCTGGAGGATGTCTCCTATAGCTGCATTAATCAAAACTACCCCTAGGATGAACCCTAATTGTAAATGTACATACAGGCTGTTGAGCCAGGATATTTTGGGCCAGAGTGCCATTGTAAATATGTTTTGAGGACAGAGTTCCTATGTGGTTATTAGGATAGAGAGCCCATAATGCTAAAAATCCAATGAGCCTATCATTGTAATATGAAATCACACCTAGATTATTAATAAAAATACATCACTGTTGCATACTAACTAGACAAAAGAGTATGGGGGCTAAAATTCACTAAAAGGGAAAGGGGTCTAAGAGTCTAGGAAGAGGGGATAAGCTAAGGGGCCTTAAGTCCAAGGGAATATTATATTAAAATTTCCCAAAGTTAATTATATGTTATTTTATCCTAAGTTACTAAGGTGGGGGAACATACCACAAGTGGGCCCAAGGTAGTTCCCAACATGACAAGTGTCAAGTTGGAAACATGCATATATATTGCGGGAACTTACTGTAATTTATCATTATTATTCCCATTAATCCCATCATTCTCTCCTACCATCCATACCTTCCTGCATCCATCAACCATATCTATACTTGAAAATCATTGGAGAAATTGGTAGTTAGTAAAATTTGGGGAATCTGAGCTGAAGAAGCATGTTTTCATGCTTGTGTGTACTCAGAAGAAGCGGGTTTTTAGGCCTGTGATCATTCTCTATGGGTGAGAGGACTGTCGGGAATTGTTTCCTAGATGTTGAGAAATAACTATAGAACTTTGATACTTTCTGTCCTGCCTGTTGTTGAAGCCCCAGAAGGGAAGTGGGGTAGTCGAAGGACTATTGAGCAGATAAAGGGCACACTTCCTAGGGTGGGACATGTTATGGGAAATGAGAGGATGTAGGATAGTTAGATCATTTGGAACCATGGATTGAGTGTTAATGTGTTGATTAGATCTTATCCTGGCTATGATTCCTTTACTCGAGTGGAATTTTAGTCCCAGCTTGGGGGTGAGTTGCTGCTGAAAGTTTATGAGCAACAATGTCTATGGTTGGGAGGAAAGTCTAAGGTCTTCACGTAGTTTATGGTTCATTCATAATTTAAGTGTCTCCTATGTGTTTTTTTACCTGTTGTGTTATTATTTATGATATTTATGTTATTGGTTTTTTGTTATAATTATGTCTGTGAATTATTTTGTTAGAAAATGCATCTTTGTTCATATGCAGAGCATTTTAATTTTAATCGATTGATATCAGGGATGTATGAATTTTTGTGTGGTATTTCCCAACTTGGGGCTGGGGATGATAAATTATGGTATTGGAGCTCAAGGTTCGAAACCGAGATTGCATGGGCCAAAGATAGAACATAGAAGTGAAATTTGCAGAGTATGCCTGCAAATTGTTTGATAGAATGTAAAAAATGGATATCTGCAAATTGTTTGATAGAATGTAAAAAATGGATATTTGCAAATTTTTTTCCAAAATTACTATAGATAAATTTGGGAAGAATTCATGGTTAATTCGATGTAATTGAACCCATAAATTAAAAATCGACAATTTCAGGTTGTAATTGGGTGAAATTTGGAGGTTACAATACAACCATGGTGGAATTGGGTGAAATTGGGGAAAGCCCTAATTTCTGGAGTGAAAATTATGGGGAATTTGACAAAGGAGGGTCAAATTTCATGTTCATAGGTTGATTGGGTGTCCATAGGGCATAAATTGGTAGTATTAAACTTAGTTAAGAGCTTCAATGTCAGTCATAGGAAGATATGTTGATTTTGGGCGTAATTGGAGAAACATTTTTTTTTAAAATTTGGAAAAAATTGGGTAATTTTTCGTATGTTGACGTCATCATGATGTGGGGGAATGTGTCAGCTAATGTGGAAGAGGGGAAATGTGTACTACCATGATGGCAGGTACATGGTGGTGATTGGTAACAAGTGTGGTAGGTGGCAGGTGAGGTGGAGTTG
>JZKD02S2357656.1:63593-77470 GCA_000966675.3 Picea glauca | reverse complement strand
TTTTCCAAAGAGAAGCTCAGGGAAGCTTATGGCCACATGTAGAAGAGGTCATGCCCGAATGAGCCATGATCCGTTTTCAGAGTTATATTAGTCATTTTTGGGGTTTTTATGTGTTATGATCTCAATGGTACAGTATATTTTTCCATTGGAGTTGAGAAGAATATTATAAAAGAACTTTTGACAAATTAATCCCAGAGAGCCAAGTCCATTGATGGAGGCTCAAGGAGATGTAGCTCAGAGGGGGGTGAACTCCTTTATCATGTTGTGATTGTTTAGAGTTTGATGGTTTATTTTTTGCAAGTTGTGTTGATGTGTATTTATTTAAAGTACATATTTAACCATATAAAAGAACATATCCTCACACATAAGCATTCACAAGAAGATACATAAACTTAGCACATAATTTATTTGGCATATTTTAACACATGAAGCAAGGTCCTGTAAAGTTTATTTTAATGAAGTAGAGGGTGCTTGCATATCATAACAAGTCAGCCTTCTATTTTCAGATCAACTGACCCCTCCGAAGGCAACAGATAGGTTTACATCATTAACAATCATAAGGATGATGGAAATAATGTGTAACAAGAAGTAGCAGGAGAGGGAAGAGTGGAACTCCATAATGACAGTTTTTAGAACGGTTTACATGTTTCAAATCTTTATGTAAATCTTCTCTCACTTTATCATATCACTCAAATAAGTAAAAAGGTTGAATTTACATCAGATTCAGTTTTTTCACTTGACATACATGACAATTCCATTATTTCAATTGGTGAGGTAGATCACAAATCAAGGTTGTATAAATTCACTAAGTTTGCTAACCATAACTCATCCTTACTACTAACTCATGTTGATGATAGTAGTAGAGTATGGCATGAGATATTTGGTCATTTAAACTTTAGGTACATGCAAAAACTTTCCAAGGAAATAATGGTCAAAGGCTTGCCAGATATTTACTTTTCTGAATGGGTTTGTGAAGGCTACATTCTTGGAAAGCATCCTGAAGATAATTTTGAAAAGGAGAAGGCAAGGAGAGCCTCCTTTTCCTTGGATCTTGTTCATGGTGATATCATGGTTCCATTTCCACATCCATCCATCAACAAAGCAAGGTATGTCCTTACATTAATTGATGATTACTCATGCTATACTTGGGTTTATTTTCTTAGGAAAAAGTCTGAATTTTTGAGCATCTCAAAGACTTTAAATCTCTAGTAGAGACACTTCATATAGAAAATTGGGGGGAGTATATCAATAGAGATGTTTAGAATCTTTGTAGTGAGGGTGGTATCCAGTTGCAACATATAGTTCCATACACTCCACATCAGAATTGAGTTGTTGAAAGGAAGAACATATCTCTCAAGGAGATGACCAATTGTATGTTGTATGTGAGGTCTCTTCCTTCTAAGATTTGGGATGGGGCACTTAAATGTGCTACTTATATACAAAACAAATATACTCATTGATCTGTTGAGGATATGACACCTTTTGAGGCTTGGACAACTAACAAACCAAATGTCACACACTTCCACATATTTGGATATCATGCATGGGCCCATATTCCTTATGAAAAAAGGAAAGAATTAGATCCATAGAGCACACCTTGCATCTTAGTGGGATATCCAAATGATGCGAAGGGGTACAGGTTGATTTATCCCTCTACATATCGATTCATCATTGAGAACATTGTTCAGTTTGAGGAGATTCATTTTCATGCACCTCTAGTGCAACATGCAAAGACTCTTGTGCTTCCATCAATTCCAGACACCAGAGATGATGATTCCATACTATCAGATGCTACATATTCAGACTTAGATTCAGAGTTTTATGTACATGGAGTTGGGTAGGTAGTACAACCAGTGCCAAAACTTTAGCAGATGCCCAAGTGGGCACAAACCACACTTTAGGCAACAAGTATCCTTGCAGGGAATCCATTGGATTTGAAGAGGACTCGATCTCATCATGAGGATCCTTCTCATGTACTTTAAGCTTTTGAACCAGTGATGCCCCTGCATTTCTATATGGTTCAATCCTATGATCCATAGATCTACAGAAAAGCCGTGGGAAATCCTTTATGGGAAGTAGCCATGCAAGAGGAGTATGACTCACTCCTAGAGAATCCGAGTTGGGATCTGGTTCCACTTCCACCGGGTAGGAAACTTGTCAGATGAAAATGGGTCTATAGGACCAAGAGGGAAGAAAATGGTCAGGTGAGAAGGTACAAGGAAATATTAGTTGCAAAAGGATTTCAATAGATTCATGGGATAGATTATGATGAGACCCTTTCTCTTGTAGCAAATATGTACTCCATTCACTTGGTTCTAACCATTGCAACATCTAAAGGATGGGAACTTCACCAGATGCAAGTGAATAATTATTTTATTCACAACAATATTTCAAAGGAGATCTACATGGAGAAACCATAGGGGTTCATTCAGAAATCATATGTAGTATGCAGACTGAAGAAGTCACTCTATGGCCTCAAGAAGGCACCTAGAGAATGGTATGAAAAGATCGATTCTTGTCTCATTATTCCATATTGAATCTCTCATCCTTTCTTGATAATATTTGTTTGTACTTTCTTTTTCTAGGTCTCATGTGCAGGTTTCAATGAAACATTGACAGGGAAGACAAGAAGAAAGGAAATATGGAGCAAAGGAAGAAGGGTACCAAGCTACTATTCTTCAAAAATAATTCTCAGGGACAACCAACTTCCATTGATCCCAGAATGATAGAAACAATGGGGAAAATACCAATGAGACAACCTATTAAATGTTGGGGTTGTGAAGGAGAGAATATGTACATATATTTCCCTCATAGAGGTGAAAAAGTGAGGACTGTTCACAATGTAAAATAAGATGATACAATGCAGGACACATAAAGAAACGTGTCTAGGATCTACATAGCCCTGGATAACAAAAAAGCTAAGTTTCAATCTCATATGATTGAAGTGGAAGGTAAGATCAATGACCAACCCATTGCTATTTTAATTAATTCAAGAGCTATTCATAGTTATCTAGATCCTAATATGGTGGAAAAATTTCATTTTCCAAGAAGCAAGCTTGAAAAATCTTGGTTGGTGCAACTAGCTACAAGAGTTATTAGAAGAATTAATGAGATGGTTAAAGAATGTCCAATGTACATGAAGGGATTGTGCACAAGGACATATTTGAATGTCATACCATTGGGTTCATATTATGTCCTAATTGGTATGGATTTGTTGGAAAAGAATCATGCTATACTTGATTGTTACACCAAGGCATTTACTTGCTTGGATGATGAAGGGAAATTGAGAACAATACATGGTATTCCAAGGGTAGTAACTATCAGAGAAGTTTCATCCTTGCAACTAAAGAAAATATTCAAGAAAGGGTGCCAAATATTTGTAGCAACTATGGAAGAGACACCCAAGGATAACATGCCAAGCATTGAAGACTATGTAGTGTTGAAAGAGTTTGAGGATGTATTTCTGGAAATACCGGGGTTGCCTCCCGAGAGAGATATTGATTTCTATATCAATTTGATTCTTGGAGCAACCCTAGTGTCCAAGATTCCTTATAGGATGATTACACCAGAGTTGAAGGAGTTACAAATGGAGTTTGAGGAACTGTTGAAGAAGGGGGGTATATGCTCAAGTGCATCTCCTTCGGGTTCTCTAGTCTTGTTTGTGAAAAATAAGGATGGTACATTGAGGATTTTCATTGACTTCATATAGTTGAATAAGGTGACTATGAAGAAAAAGTATCCTTTGCCAAGGATAGATGATCTTTTCGATGAACTGAAGGATGAAAATATCTTCTCCAAGATTGACCTTCAATCAGGATATCATCAGGTGAGAATTAAAGAAGAAGATATTAACAAGTCAACCTTCTGAAATAGGTATGGCCATTATGAGTTTACAATGGTACCATTTGGGTTTTCAAATGCACCAATTGTCTTTATGTATTTGATGAATGGTATTTTCATAAATTAATTGGATAAGCTTTTCATTGTCTTCTTGGATGAAATTCTTATATACTAAAAGACCAAAGAAGAGAATGAGAAACACTTGAGGATGGTGCTACAAGTATTGAGGGAGCATCAGTTGTATGCAAATTTGAGCAAGTGCTCATTCTACCATAGACAAATACATTATTTGGGCCATCTTATTTCATAGAAAGGGATAACAGTGGATCCCGAGAAGATAAAATCCATTGAGGGATGGTCGATACAAACAAATGTAGAAGAGGTGAGGTCATTCATGGGACTAGAAGGATATTATAGAAGATTTATTGAGGGATTTTAAAATATTGCACACCCAATCACATCTTTGCAAAAGAAGGGTGTGAGATTTGAATGGACCCTTGATTTTGAAAGAAGTTTTCAGCACTTGAAGAACTCACTGACAAGTGCACTAATATTGAGGATTGTTGATACTAATAAATATTTTGTTGTGTGCAATGATACATGCAAAGAAGGAATTGGGGGAGTCCTTAGTAAAAATGGGCATGTGATATGCTATGAGTCTAGGAGGATGAAAGAGCACGAGAGAAATTATGCTACTCATGATTTAGAATTGGAAACCATAGTGCATACCTTGAAGATGTGGAGGAATTATCTCATTGGGAGAATATTTGAACGAAGAACATACCATAGTGGTCTGAAATATTTGTTCAGACAACCAAATTTAAATGCCAGGCAAAGAAGACGGTTGGAATTCATCAGTGAATATGACTTTGATATCAATTATATCAAAGGAAAAGAGAACAAGGTGGGTGATGCACTCAACATGAGAGTGCATGAGATGCATGCTACAACCATTAACACATATAAATATGATTTGAGGGATATAATTATGGAAGCTTCCAAATCAGATCAATAATACATGGAAACAAAGTAAAAATTACAAGGAGGTAATTTGCATCAAAAAATTCAAGACTATGAGCTAAGGGAGGATGGAATCCTCATGTAAAAGGGTAGAGTTTATGTGCCTAAATTTTAGGAGATGGAAAATTTGGTGTTGAAAGAGATGCATAATGTGCCTTATGCAGGGCACCTGGGCTACCAAAAGACAATTGCAGTTGTAAAGAGCTAATATTTTTGGCCTATCATGAAGAAGGAGGTGGTGGATTACATTGCTAGATGTTTAGAATGTTAGAAGGTCAAGGCTAAGCATAGACATACATTTGGTTTTCTACAACCATTTCCCATTCTCGAGGGGAAATGGGAAGTGGTGATAATTGATTTCATCACCAAGCTGCCCAAAACAATCAAGTAACATGATTCCATCATGGCGGTGGTGGATAAGCTTACCAAAGCTGGCCATTTTATCCAGTGAAGCTAACTCACAATGTAGCTAACATTGCTAATATTTATATGAGGGAAATTGCTAGGCTTCATGGTGTGCATAAGGATTATTCAAAATTTTGGAAGGGATTATTCAAAGGATTTGGGACAAATATGAACTTTAGCATGGCATATCATCCAGAGTCAGAAGAAAAAATAGAGAGGGTCAATTGGGTGATTGAGGATATGTTGAGGATGTATGTGATGGATAAACCATTGAAACATGAAGAATATTTTGCACTTAGTTGAATTAGCTTATAATAATGGGTATCAAGAATCTTTAAAGATGATCCCATTTGAAGCATTATATGGAAGAAAGTACAATATGCTAGCGAGTTGGGACAACCCAACATACAGAACAATGGTTGGGCCAAAGTTACTCAGGGAAATGAAAGAACATATGGTGAAGATAAAGTATAATTTAAAGGCTACCCCAGACAGGCAGAAAATATAGCAGATAAGGGAAGAACTCATAGAGAGTTTAAAGTGGGTGACCATGTGTTCCTAAGTGAAGGCTAAGAGAAATTCCTTGAAGTTGGGGAATTGTGTAAAGCTGGAAACACGATATTGTGGACCCTTTGAAATCTTGAAAAGGATTGGTCCTATTGCATAAATGCTTGCATTAGCTGCATCCATGTACATTCATAATGTATTCCATGTCTCTTTGATTAAAAATTAAGTACCTGATGCTAATCATGTAATTGATTGGAATGTGATTAAGGTGGAGCAAGACAGAGACTTCCAAGTACAATTGGTGTGCATATTGGATTGGAAGGTCAAGTTGCTATGGAATCGAGAAATAGGGTTGATAAAGGTCCAGTGGACCTGTTATGGTCCTAAGGATGTAACCTGGGAGCATGAAGATGCTATGCAAGAGGAGTACCCACATCTTTTTGAATATTTTGATTGTACATGTGTATATAATGCACTAAGGACAATGCATAAATAAGGGGGAGGGGACTGTTATACCCCTAGGCCGAACCCCAATTGTAAATGTACATATAGGTTGGTGAGCCAAGATATTTTGGGCCAAAGTGCCATTGTAAATATGTTTTGAGGCTAGAGTGCCTATGTTGTTATTAGGCTGGAGAGCCCAGAATGCTAAAAATCCAGTGAGACTATCATTGTAATATCTAATCACACCAGGATTATTAATAAAAATACATCACTGCTATAGACTAACCAGACAAAAGAGTATGGGGGGATAAAATCCACTAGAAGGGAAAGGGGGGATAAGAGTCTAGGAAGAGGGGCGAAGCTAAGGGGGATTAAGTCCAAGGGAATATTATATTAATATTTCCCAAAGTAAATTCTATGTTATTTTATCCTAAGTTACTAAGGTGGGCGAATGTACCACAAGTAGGCCCAAGGTAGTTCCCAACATGAAAAATGTCAAGTTGCGAACATGCACATATATTGTGGGAACTTAGTGTAATTTACCATTATTATTCCTATTATTCCCATCATTCTCTACTACCATCCATACTTTCATGCATCCATCAACCATATCTATACTTGGAAAGCATTGGAGATGTTGGTAGTTAGTAAAAATTGGGTAATCTGAGCTGAAGAAGCAGATTGTCAGGCTTGTGAGTACTCAAAAGAAGCGTGTTGTGAGGCCTATGAGAATTCTCTCTGGGTGAGAGGACTATTGTAAATTGTTCCCTAGATGCTAGGAAATAGCTACAGAGCTCTGAGAATTTTTATCTAGCCTGTCATTAAAGCCCTGAAAGGGAAGTGGGGTAGTCAAAGGATTGTTGAGAAGAGAAGGGGCACACTTCTTGGGGTGGGATATGCTGTGGGAAATGAGAGGTTGTAGGATATTTGCAGCAATTGGAACCATGTCCTGAGTGTTATTGTGTTGATTAGACCTTATCCTGGCTAGGATTCCTTTACCCGAGTGGAGTTTTAGCCCCAACTCGAGGGTGACCTGTCGCTGAAATTTTATGAGCATAAATGTCTATGATTGGGAGGAAAGTACAAGGTTTGAACGCAGTTGGTGGTTCATTCATAAGGAAAGTGTCTCCTATGTGTTTGTTTTACATCCTGTATTATTATTTATGATATTTCTGTTATGGTTTTTCTTTTATAATTATGTTTGTGAATTATTGTTGTTAGAAAATGCATCTATGTTCATATGAAGGTCATTTTAATTTTAATTGATTGATATCAAAGAAGTAGGAATTTTTGTGTGATATTTCCGAGCTTGGGGCTAGGGATGCTACAAGTGAGATACCATGATCATCTCTAGAGGAAATTTAGTCTATATGAACGGACCATTCCTCATATTTGTAACTATCAGATAATACAAATCAAGAGGGAGTATGGTTGTAGCATATGTTGAATGTATTGGTTGTAGGTGATGATACATAGAGATGAGATGTCACCTTTGGTGTCTATAAAGCACAATCAATTATATCAACCCAACAATTAAAATATTATCAACACAATTAATCTATGTGCTATGGGTATGTGGGCATTGTCAACATTGGCTATTAAATTGATTGAGTGAGTAATTTTCATAGGATGGTTGTGGTAAATGATATTTCTTCCCAATCACATGTCTGATCAACAATTGCTATTGGTGAAATGACCAATCCATTATGGATGACAGTGAGATCCCAATCAAATCCAAAACCTGACTTTATCAAAATATACAAATACATCTTTCGACGTAGGTGGCTCAAGATGATTGACTATTCGAGGGGAAGGAAACACTAAATAGGGTATTCCCTATTCACAAATTAATTATCATAGATCAATTTTCTTACACATGTTGGAGGATTTGGGGATTCAAAACAAACTAAACAATGTGCTAATAGTTTTAATTGTGATGCCAACCATCAATCCATTAGTCAAACCAAAAACTTGAGTAGTTCGAAATTTGTTGGAATACATATAAGTTCAAAATGAATCAAGCACAATTTTACTCATAATCCAAGTCAATTCACCTCAGGCCATTTTTCAATTAGTGTGATGGGAGATCAATGCTTAAAGTGGAGGCATCAATGGAGTTTAGACTAGTGAGGGAGTTGAGAAAAAAAGTGAATAATACCATACATTGTTAATAAATGATGCCAACAGTCCGAGGAGAACTATAATTCTAAATATGAGGGACTTAATTAGAAGCTAAGAAGTAATGGATCTATTACCACAACATTCGATCTCAATCACGTAATAGATGGATGGTTTGAATTCCTTGGTAGTTGGGTTTTAAAATATTTGTTGGATATAAATAGGGAATAACTAACACACAAAGCATATTTCTAATGTATATGTGAATTGCATGGCTCTAAGTTATGAATTATTTACTACAACGAATAGAGCCCTTGATTTCCAATAAAGAATAGAATTAAAATGCCAATTACTTCAACATAATAGAGAAAGGATTACACCACAGGGAATTGTAAATGTGTACAACCATTAATTTGTGCACTAAACCCAACAATTAATTCACACAACATTAGATGCAACAATTGAATGACATCTCAAAACACGATATTTTACCTTGAAAACCCAAATGGGAAAACCAACTTTGAATGGTCGTTGAGCTTTCATTTTTAAAATCCTTGGTTACAATGTTATTCATGGTTCTCTATGCATACACTCCTTGGAAAAAAAACCCTTTGAGAGTGAAAGTATAGGAACAAATAGGGAGAGATGGGATAATGGGAAGGCCAATAGGCCCGACCTTTCATTTCCCATTCCCTAATATTTTCTCTCCTATTATTATCTTTCTTTTCCATTTATTTCTCTTTATTTTTCTCTATTTGTTATAGCAAGATTTTCCTCACCCTATGCTTGCACATAAGGCATTTTCCCATTTCCCTATGTAGACTTGTCATCCCTGTTTGTAAATCCCAGAGCTAAAAATACATATTTTTCCACATGTACGCACCTTGCCTACTATACAACATGTGTATACGCAGGATGCACCACTACAACCTACATACATCGAGATTTGTGCCCAAAAATGAAAATTTATGTCGGGTTTCCATGTCAGGATAGGAGATCTATGATCCTTGGCCTTCCATATACTAGAAACATTTCGAATTTTCCCTTCAGTTCCATTTGAAGGCTATAAATGAGCCAATTCTGAGCTATGGAAAAGGAGGAGAAAGAATTCAACTTTGAGAGCAAAGTCACATTGGAGAAATTATTTACTTCATATTGAGTCTGCATCCTTTTGTCCTTTAATTTTGAACATAGTGTTTAACCCCCAATCTCTTCCCTTATTTGATTGAGAACTCCATTGTCTCTCTTCTGTGAGCTTGCCTTTGGTGGAGGATTGAAGTGGTGGAGGTCCAACTGGAAGGAGCTTAGTTTCTCGGTTCCGAACCATGTCGACACAAAAGTCTGTAACATTTTCACTTTTGCTGATCATATATTAATAGAAATACTCTTTTCCCGTCCAATTGATATCTTGCAAATATTTGAATTATTATTCCATGGGTGTATTTGTCATGTTTATTAATAGATTATGCTATTGAATGTGCTAACATCATTTATTATCACCATATGCTTTCTTTTCTTGGTTGTTGAGGACTAGCTGTAGGTATATTGCTTTGGGTCAAGTGCTTAACAATGGACTTCATCGAACATCTGGACAAGGTAGGCATTTTATCTTTTCTTTCTAGCATATTTTTTTACATAGCATACTTGAGAATAGAGTCTATTTCTGTATTCATTTCCTTTTGTTGTGGTTTACCCTAGCCATAGAGAGATTTTCCTCGTAACATTGTTCTTATCTCATTTACTTTTACATTTGCATTTTTTTTAATAGTTTATCTAACCTTCATTAATTACCCGATTTCACTTGTAGGTACTAATTCTAACAACCATTCTCTTGTTTAGATCAATTTTGGATCAACCTACCCTCTTCTTCTTCTCACTTAGTCAATGCAATTCACCCTACTATGCCAACTCTGAAATTAGCACAAATTGTAGAGCTATCAATTACACTTATGTGAATGACCAATGCTTCTTCTATGCCTTAGTACCTTTTAGACATCCTCCTTTTATATGAGACTTTCCTTGCACTTACAAGCCCTTCACTCTAAGGTGGACTCAAGTGTCATTCGTCAAATTTTCTTCCTTTGGTGCCTTGCTCACCAATTGTTTTCATCCAACAAGTGTGCCCAATGATTCCTAGTGCACTTGATAGTGCTCCCAAGTGTGCCCAAGTGCACCCAAGTGAAATTGAAGGTCACTCCAATGACCAAGGGATGTTCAACCCCTTGGGTTTTCATGCTTGACTTGTGCATCCAAGGGATCATGACTCATATAAAGGCAACATGGAACAATTCACCACTTCATCCATTGGTTGGGAAGACAATGTTTGGAATTGCAACCTTGTACAACAAACCTCTACATAGACCTAGGTAATGCACCAACTGCTCCCATCCGCAAGAAAAGGCCTTACAACAAACCTCTTATAACAATTGAAAATTGAAATATGAACATTACAACCTGTCTTTCTATATTAGAGTTTTGTATTTAGCTTTCAAATCCTAGTTTGGAAAACTGAAAATGAAAAAAATTATAGTATGAGGACATAAGTACCTCATTCCATACTGAAAGCACTATGAACAACATCCCTCTAGGTGTGCTCAATCCACTAATAAATCACACCCACATTTCAAGAAAAAAAATTAGTGAAACATCTATGCGTGCTTTCATAAAAGAACATACATATTCTTATATTTAAACGACTTACATTAAACAGTCTCCTGTCAAATTTTCACCTTAGGTGATCCATAGTCCAATATACATAAAATCATAATAGAAAAGAGAATGGTTAATCATATTGAAAAGTGCTAAAATGAACTACTCAACTGTCCATGGAAATCATATAGAATAAGTAAATAAAATTGTGTTATGAGAAGAGGTATCACTTCACATGAAATGCCATTGAGCCTAGAAAGCTGTTGATATTCTCTGTTTCCATCCTTTCCTCCAATGTGGAGATCAAGGATTAGATAACATGTACAAGGTAGGAGACATCCAACCTATTAGTTGGGGAATTACATTAAATCCTACCATTTTAGTTAACATAAAAGTACATATCCAAATACAATAATGATGATTAAAGAAGAAGAATGGAATTGAGTCTCGTCACATTGGTATCATAAATAGTGGTATATATTATCCCATTTCAGGGTTCATTAATTTGATATTAGAGTTGTTAGACAAAGTTTGTTAGGAATATAATCTTCAATTCTAAAGTGCAAGTTTGATGTAATTCCAATCACTTAAAATATTTTTTTGCCTCTTCTCATCTTGCTCGATTGTCAGTTTGCATCACTTCCTTATTCTATAACTGACCCCCCTTCTGCGAGCTTTTATAGCTTGGGAGGTACTCCGCATGTTTGTCTTGTATGCAAAAGTAATCTTGTACCTACACTACTAGACACTTGACTGTGTAATGAGTTTTTATAAAGTTGTGATAAAGTGGTTCTTTTATTAAAGTGATTTTTTAAATAAAGTGTACATTCTAATATTAAAGTGACTTTATCTCATAAAGTGCACTTATTTTATAAAGTGAAAATGTACTTTAATATTTTAAAGTGATTTATTTTGGAGGGAATGAATCATGACCCTTGATATTGTAAAGGAAAGATTAGATCTTTGGCCATTACATCTAGGGCTGGAGAAGGTGAAGGGTCACTTTCAAAATATAAGAGAATACCTAGGGTAGTGTGCAAGACAAATGAGAAGAGATTGAGAGATATTTCTGAGATAACTTGAGAGAGGAAAGTTGGGGCTGCAAGGAGGGCGAATTTCCCAAGAGATATTGGGCACAAATACCAAGGGAATATTTCTGTGTGAGTGTTGATAGTTATTGCTGCTGTTGGCGGTCATACTATACAAATCTGTGTTGTCTATACATCAAGGGAAAGAGGGCACAAAAATCGAGGCAAGTTTGGCACAATTTTCAAGGATGTTTTGGAGGGTTTTTCTTACTGCAGCAGGGCCATATAGATCTGGTCATACAAAATATTGTGGGCACATTTTCCAAGGTGCAGTTTTTTGGACAGGCTATATAGCAGTACGAATTTGGCACGTTTTCCAAGACATAATATTTGGGGGTAGTTTTAGTGTGTTGTAAGTGGATTTCTCTTGCTGGAAATTGTATTGTTGTTGCTGATATATCTTTCCTTAAGCTAATAAAATCTCTCTCTCTCTCTCTCTCTCTCTCATTGGGTTTCCCCACATTGGGGTTTTCCTTGACATTACCTAAATTTTCTGAGTTGAATGATTGTTGTTCATTGTGTTTATTCCGCTGCAAAAATTGCTTAGCAATGTGTATTTCTGCTTATGGTAATTTCTGAATGTGGGTTTAGACATTTCAGAGTTCATAGAAAACAATTATCTCTAGGTTCTTAAGTGTATGACAGAATAATTTTAAGCATATTTTGTCATTAAATTTCTACACCTTCCTCCTCCACCATCAATTATTTCTCACCCATTAAGTGATGATCGTAGTGGTCTTTAACCCCTTCTCTCAACTACACTTCCATTTGTACAATCCAATAATATTCCCACTCCCACCTTGCTTATACCAAATCCAACCATGCCAATGAGGTGAGTATGGTATATAAGAAAATACCCATAAAATGATTTGTTACATGTTAGAAAAAATTATTTCATCATTTAACAAATAGGTGCTCATAAGCTCAACTTAGAAAGGCTATGTTAAAAATATAAGTTGCCTTTGATGAAAAAATCATGGCATAAAAACAAGAAAAAATGTTATTATAAAAAATCATCTACCTTATCGACTATAAATAAAAGAGTGGGTGGTGAAGGTGTACACCCCCAACAAATGCACACCTTATTCTCCACTCTCATGTCTAATGAATGCATACCAAATGAATTATTTATAAAAGTTTTGATTTTCTCTTTATTATATTAGTAAAATTATCTAACACATATTTTTATGGATGTTAAATATGAAAATAATCTTAACCCACCGTCACACACTTAAGTGAAAAATGTTTTGTTAATATCTTGCAAGTGCCATACAATAATATGTTCCAAAGCTACATCAATGATATTCAATATATTCATACTACTACAATACAAGGTTGTAGCAACATTGATTTACTTCGCTATAGCCGTCAAACGCTCTATTGAGTTCTTTTTGCTAGAATGCATCAACCTCTTGTGTTGTGGTTTTTATGTCATAGTTATAATGCTCAAAATGTTGGAAAAATATCCTATTTTGTTTTGCATTGTGATTAGATCATATTTTTGTCATTTATACATCACTTGAATTCCTTGTGCATCTCTTGCATCATCTATACATCATCAAGCATTGGAATATCATCATCTTCATAAACATATAGCATTGTATTAGCATTGTGATGAGGTTTGCGATAAAAAAATTATGTTTAATGAAATTGTTGTTATATTTGCACACAATTATGACACCATTCTTGTAGAGGGTTCCAATTGATCATTAACAAGAGTGTAGTTTGTAGAACTTGATGAGAAGAATAATAAGGTAAATGTGAAGGGAGTGATAGAAAATGATGTGAAGAATCATAAAGTAAGTA